>JAODLM010000563.1:0-125569 GCA_036937905.1 Salvia rosmarinus
AAATGTTTCTCGCTACCACTATTACAATCTCTATCAGAAATGAATACTTGATCGCATATATCAATGCGTCCCCTTATCTCATATATAAGTTAGATCATCGGTGTGTAGAAGATCACGAGAGTCGTATGATTGGTCACAATGAGATATAAAAGTTTCCAATGAGACGGCGACTTAAGGACGGTTGTCGTTGAGCGGCGGTATAGCAGTAAGTGACTGACTTAGTTGCTTTGCTCTGATGCGTCTACGCGCGTTTATAAGGATCACAGTGAGATGAGTTCTTCTTCTACGCGTCGAAGCAACCAAGATCTCGGTTGACTTGATAATCTAAACCTCGATAAGGTATTAGGTGAGTATGAGTTGCAACCATCACTACTTGTTATGAGTGAGGTTATATGTTTCTAACCCAAGTTCTCGCATCTTGGGTGGTGGCAGTCTTATGTCACGCTAGTTATCATGTCGAGTAACCGTATCCGCTTAGGATGATGAGCGCCCTTAAGGAGCTCAAAGGTTTATTGTACTAAACCTGCGGTTGAGTTAGCTCAAGCACAATAATAAGGTCGAGTGGGTACTACTTAGGAAATATGAAGTTGTTAGTCGCTTTTAAGCGATGCATTGCTATAAATGATTAATGGGCTCTGATATCTTAAATACGGGTTCGTAATGTCTAAGTGCAAGCCGACTCAATCGGTAATAGATAGGGTCAAGCATTCTTTCTCTAGTGGCATGATCGAATGTTTATAAATTAATTTATGATTCCGGCGAAATAAGATAATTAATTTATTTTGGCTCATCTTTATTCCTAGATTGATCCTGTGGCCTAGTCGCGTATCAAAAAGACTGGAAATCAGTACCCCTATAGCTCAAAGGCAAGATTTTATTCTCTTGTTCCACAAGGATATAATTATATTTACGGAATATGCATAGATCCTTTCCATATAAGATTATGAAATAATCTGAGTATGGAAATAATCCCAAAGTATGGAAATAATCCTAGAGTATGGTAATATTCCATATGGATTATGGTAATATTCCATATAGGATTATGGTAACATTCCAATAGGATTAAGGTAATGCATTATAAATATAAGCGTATGAGATAATGCTCATTAACACACAACTAGAATTTCGGTATTCATCAATTGAGAGAGAGAAATTTAGTGAGTTTAATGAGAAAATAGGTGATTTTTTGCATTCTCCATAGCTCGCCCCTCACTCGGACGTTGGAGTTTGGGTATCCGGATACAACCGAAGGTCAAAGACGGTCTCGACCTCATTCCGCTTCATCCGTTCGATCCCTCGATCATCCAAAGGTAAACGGAAAACCCCACGTGTCCTTTTTAATTATATGGCATTGCTAGGATTATAATCAATGTATGGTGAATTAAACACCGCGAAGATGGATCCCTGCGAGGGTTACATCGTTTCCTACAATTGGTATCGAGCCGACCTGGAATCTGCGCTCGGGATTAATTCAGTAATATTATTCGTGCGTATTATAATCATGTGGATTATCGTTCCATCGTGGCTCGTTTGTTTTGTTGGTTTGTTTTTACACCACGAGAAAATCATTGGTTAGATTGAATTTTTTTTGGTAGTAATCTTATCACGTAAAAGAAATAACGAAGGCTAAGCGAAGCTAAGAACGAGATGGGAGAAGATAGTTCTCTGTCTCGGGTGGTTTCATCCGAAGCGAGTCTCGCGGCTCGCCTAAAAGCGTCGCGAGGGCTGCGGCGCGGGCGCGCGTTCGCGCGCGGATCCACAGCGCGCTTAGCGAAATGCTGAGTCGCGAGGGATTACCCAGCGAGGCATGGCGACGAGCAAGACTGAGGGCGTCACAGCACAGAACCGCTTGCTGCCGGCGCATATCCGGCGGTTCATGCGAGGTTTGGCCGCTGGCGGCATGTCCGAGGCGAGCCGCGCTGGGGCAGTGGCCGTGCACGCACTGCCGGCGGGTCGCGATCGCGTAAGCGATCTGCGAGCACCGCGCGAGCCGCGGGCAGGGGCGCGGGAGCGGCCGGGCCGCCTGCTAGCCAGCGGCCCCAAGACTTTATGGGCGATTACACGACCCGTATTTCGGTCAGTTCGGCCCGGCTGCGACGGCGAGGCTTGTTGAATCCGGTCCGCTGCCGCGGCGCGAGCCCGTCGAAGTTTAAATCATACTTTGTAAATCTATGTAATAGATTAGATTTATGTGCGGTCATTTATCAGCTGCCAAGCGAAGCTTTATTTTATTTTTATCGTTCATATGCATGGTGGATGTTTAAATTATCTTAAAGCATGCTATGTATGTTTAAATTCGTGAAAACATATTATATGTTTACGGATTGACGCATATAGTAAGCATGCAGTTTATCGCGTTTTCAAGCATATTTTAGAATTACTGGACTGTTTTACATGTTGAGTTCTATAGAAAAGCATGCTAGGATTACGTGATCGCATGGACAAACCTTTTGAAAAAAAGACTAAGCAAGAACCCGACAATTAATTTTCTAAATTAAAATGTCAGACACCTCCACTTAATCTCTAAACAAAGTGAACCCGGATAGCGTCACACGCGTGGCTTTCCGCTGCTTTCATAAGTTTGTTAGATGAGATTTCTAAATAAAACATTTTAATCTATTGGGAAGGGGAGTTTCATGGTACGCCCACAGTGCTGCTATGTGCGATTTTCATAAGTCTCTAGAGATAGATATAAAATGAGATAACAAAAGAATTTGAATTGGCGGCATGGTCGAGTGGTATCCAATTCTAAATTCATTTCTGTTAAAATTGTGGTCATTGCTTAGACATCACCTCAGTACAACTTCGAAGTCCCTTCTTGTGATAGTGATGTGGTCTACGTAAGGTCAATCATCAATTTCATTTGTCATAGGATAAGTTGACATGGATTGAAATTAAGCGACTAAAGGTATATTTTAGTGCAGTCGAGGGTTCTTGTAGCTCCACACGCTCGGCTTGATTGAATTCCTTGGGCGATTGGAGGTTCAATTATATTGTTTTATCAAAGGTTACAATATTATTATTCAATTATTTGCGATCGTATGCTTATGTGTTTTACATTGTTTTATATGTCTCTTACCGATTATCAATATGATCGCACAAAATCTTCTATCTGGTCCAAATTTTATCAGTGGAAACAAACACGGAATATGTTCTTATCTTGGAACACATGTTTTTCTCACTACTCCTAAACCCGATGCCTATCGAGCGATCGACTAATGAGCAACAGAGTAGGCATTTGAATAAGTCAACAATATGGCGAATGCTATATGATGACCACGATGTCAAAGGCTTGTATGGCGACATCGTCGATGGCGAGCGATCGATATTTGGTCAAGTCTCAGATAAGTTTGGGCATCGGATCGGACGTCCTCTCAATGAGAGAAATTGGCGGTAAGATGGAAGAAGGAAGTTCGATCCATGAACATGTCTCACACGACTCATCTCATGGATAGTCTTGACTGCTTGGGAGTGAGGTATTGATGGCGGACAAGGTCGATATCATCCTCAATCACCGCCCAAGTCTTTTGAGACTTCTGAATGCGATCATGAGCAAGACCGAGTTTACACTTACGTTGCTCATGATCTCGTTTATGGAAGGAGTTATGGGAAAAGGAGCACAGTGCTCTTGCTAGCACATCTAAGGCCCAAAATTTTCATCGCAAAATGGAAATAGAAAAGGTGCCAAGTGGTAGAGGCGAAGGCAGAATAGTGGGAGTAATGGGAACAAGAACATGGTTGCTCCGAGGCAGAAGAAGAAGGAGAAGGGCAAGTGCTTCTAAGCGTGACGGCATGAAGCAAGTGCCCTATGCTCGAGGCTCAGTACGCCATTTGCTTTAACGGAAACATGTTTAGCGACTTGTTCTACCCATTCTGGGTAGATACGCGATGAGTCATGTTTGTTACACCTGCGGGGATTCCTGCGGACAAGGGATGCTTGATGGCGAGATAACGATCTCCATGAACGGCTAAGTCGTAGCTATTGCGTTGGAGATGTTTTTTATGTTTGGGACAACGGTTTTAGTTTTGAAAACGTTTTATATGTGCGGATTTTCGGTGGAACCTTGTTCTGTTGAAATTATTTACTCATGGATATTCGATTATTTTTGATAGTGGTGTTTCTATCATAAGAAATGACGAAGTTATCTGTATGCACTTTATATAATTAAGCTTTATACTATACGAAAACATAATACATCTGTATGATCTTCATCAAACCCTAAAAGAAAGTTTTCATGAGATGACCTACTTTCTCTGATCTTAGATTAGGTCACATCAATCTAAATAGGATCCAAAGGCGGCTAAGAATGGGCGTTGGGTGATCTCACAGTTACTCGTTCCCAGGTCTGCGAATCGCTATAGTAAGGAAAGATGTCGACCGACCTTCAAGCAAGGGTTATAGAGCAAAGAAATGTTGAGTTAGTCCATCTCGACTGCTGTGGACTATGTCCCACAAGCTCGTGGAGGATACGAGTATTTTGTCACTTTCGACGATTACTCGAGTGCGGATACATATACGCATTCGCAGTCGAATGCTTTGAGAAATTCAAAGAGTTTAAGGAAGTGGAGAGAAGCTAGGTAAGAGTATCAAGTCACAGCGGTCTGATCGCGGTGGCGAATACCTCGAACGAGTTTATGGACTACCTAGTGAAGTGTGGGATTACATCCCAGATTCACCGGGCACACAGCAAAAATGTGTGTGAGCGAAGAAATAGGACTCTTTTAGAAATGGTTAGATCGATGATGAGTTATGCTACATTACTATTTCTGTTCGGGATATGCCTTAGAGGCAGATACTCATGCTAAATCTAGTACCGCCAAGTCGGTCGAAAGACCCTTTGATGTGGTCAGCTAGCGCTTAAACCACATAAGGATATGGGCATCCGACCGTGTTGAACAAGAAAGGCGACAAGTTGAGGCTGATCGACGCAAGTGTTATTAGGCTATCCTAGAGGAGCGAAGGTGGTTTATTCTATAGTCCAAGGATCGGGAAGGTCTTATTAGCACTAATGCCGATTCTGAAGAGGACTACATGAAAATCATAAGTCAAAGTTGAAATCATTCTTAGAATTAGAAGATGATCGTATTCCACCACCGATTAGGCCAAAGTGCGAGATGTCGATGTCTAGTGGGAGGGATCACGATACTTCAGAAATTGAAGGGTGAGTTCCCGGAGATACCGACGCAGTTGGTACTACACAAGCAAGTTGTGCAGTGTAGAACCACAAGTATCTGACCACTGTTGCCATTGTGCTGTAGAACCTCGTCGTAGTGGGAGGGTTGTTCGTACCGAGCGATTTATGTCGTGGGTGAATCTTGGTTTGGTCAAGCAGCAGAACATGCATAATCGACCCATGGACATACAGGAGCACAAGATATTGATGCAAGACATGGCACACGCTATGGACTTAGAAATGAGTCCATAAGCTATGGATGTATATGAAAACACCTCTACCGTGATGGCAAGGAAGCATAGTAGTAAGTGGATATAAGAGGAAGAGAGATTGATGGAGAGGTTTCGACTTTTAAGCGGGCTTGTGGCGAAGGTACACTGTGATGAGGGCATCGATTGATGAGACCTTTTACACTGTGCAATGCTCAAGTCCATCGAATTCTTCTAGCCATAGCAGCCACTGAACCTAGAGGTTTGGCAAATGGATGTTAAACCGCTTTTAAGCGGTTACCTGAGAAGGTAGAGACATCTATATTCGACAACCGAAGGTTATGTGGTAAGGTGAAGACATCTAGTACTAAGTTAAGTCCATTTATGGACTTAAGCAGCTTCGATCATGGAACTTACGCTTTGCGAGGTGGTAAAGTCCTATGGATTTACCAGTTGCTTAGCGAGTTGTGTATCGGTTAGATGTCACGGAATGTGGTATTTCTTGACTTATGTAGATGACATCCTTCTAGTGGAACAACTGAAGCATGTATCGAGGCGTAAAGAGTTGGCTATCGATCGTTTCAAATGAAAGACTTAGAGAATACAGTACATTCTTGGGATCAAGGTTTCTGAGATCGCAGAAGAAAATGTTGACTTATCTCGGGCTCTTCGATTGATCGTGATTACTCTTTTAGTAGCAATGCCAGAAAGGATTGCTACCTTCGGACATGGCGTTCCTTTATCTAAAGCAGTCACCTATGACCAAGGAGATAAGGAATAAGACAAGTTCTTACGCGCCTGTAGGAAGTCTCATGTACTGCAATGCTATGCACGAGGCCGATATCGCTACGCTGCAGCATAGTAGCTAGATATCGATCTAACCACGGACAAGCTATTGGATGCAGGTAAAGCATATACTCAAGTACACGAAAGGACTCGAGATTATAGGCTAGTTTACCATGCAGATAGTCATGCCTTTGGGTTATTCAAACTCGGATTTCAAGCCGAGTGATGAGAAAAAACCTCGGGCTATGTGTTTACCTTGGGAGGTGGATCCTAGTGAGTGCAAGCGATAGCATTGCGGACTCACCATGGAAGCGAATATGAGCCGGAGGCTTCTAAGGAGGCTGTATGGTTCACGAACTACTCATGGATCTAGATGTGGTACTGGTTTGCCCAGAGTATCATAGTTTATCGTGATAACTCGTGCGTGTGCAAACTCGAAGGAACCACGGACCCAAAGCGACAAACACATAGAGAGAAAGTACCATGTCACACGAAATCGTTAGGCGAGGTGAGCGTGCTGATTGAAAAGATTGATCTGACGGAAAATCTAGCGGATCCATTCACGAAGAGCCTCGCAAAAGTACGATGGTCACGCTTAGAGGACTTGGATTAACGATGGCACACTTAGAAAGAAACTTTTGTATAAGTGGGAGAAGCAAAGTGATGGTTGTTTGTAATAGCTAGTAGAAAGACACATTGTATACTAAAGTTTGCTTTAGTATAAGTGGGAGATTGTTGGTTTGTAATCGTGCTAGTTGGTTGAGCTTGTATACAATGTTTCTGTTACCACTATTACAATCTCCTATCGAAATGAATACTTGATTGAATATCATTTCCCCTTATCTCTATATAAGTTAGATACATACGGTGTGAAGATCCGAAGTCGTATGATTGGTCAAGTTAATGAGATATAAAAAGTTTCCAGGAGCACTTAGGGCGAGTTGTCGTTTGAGCTGCGGTATAGATAAGAAGTGACTTGACTTAGTTGCTTGTCTATGCGACGCTCTCGCGTATATGAGGATCACGATGAGATGAGTTCTTCCGACCGTCGTGAAGAACCAGATCTCGGTGACTTTCGATAATCTAAACCTCGATAAGGTATTAGGTGAGTATGAGTTCTGACCATCATCTTTGTACTTGTTATAGTGGGTTAGTTCTAACCAAGATTCTCCGCATTCTTGGGTGGTGGCGGTCTTTATGTCACGCTAGTTACTCGACGAAGACCGTATCCGTAGGGATGGCGTCCCCTTAAGAGCTCAAAGGTTTATTGTACTAAACCTGCGGTTGAGTTACTCACAATAATAAGGTTGAGTGGTACTACTTAAGGAAATATGAAGTTATTAATGTTTTAAGCGATGATTGCTATAAATGATTAATGGCGCGTCGATATCTTAAATATGGGATTCGTAATGTCTAAGTGCAAGCCCGACTCAACTTTAGAAAGTAAGTCAACATTCATTCTCTAGTGGCATGATGAATGTTTATAAATTAATTTATGTTCAAGTTGAACATAAGATAATTAATTTATTTGAGGCATCTTTATTCCTTGCATTTGATCCCTGGGCTGGCCCAGTCCGCAGTAAGATCCGTGGAACGTGCCTATAGCTCTCAAAGGCAGATTTTATTCTCTTTATCCCACAGGATATAATTATATTTATGGAATATGCATAGATCCTTTCCATATAAGATTATGGAAATAATCTTGAGAGTATGGAAATAATCTAAGAGTATGGAAATAATCCTAGAAGTATGGTAATATTCATATAGGATTATGGTAATATTCCATATAGGATTATGGTAACATTCCATATAGGATTAAGGTAATGCATTATAAATATAAGGTATGAGATAATGCTCATTAACACACAACTAGAATTTCGGTATTCTCACTAATTGAGAGAGAAAATTTCGTGAGTTTAATGTAGAAAATAGGTGATTTTCGGTGCATTCTCCATAGCTTCGTCCTCACTCGGCGTTGGAGTTTGGGTATCCGGGATACGATCCGGAAGGTCAAAGCACGAGTCTCGCCGTTCATTCGTTCATCCCGTTCGATCCACCTCGAGCATCAAGGTAAACAGAAAACCCACGTGTCGCTTTTAATTATATAGCGCATCTAGGATTATAATCAATGTAGGTGAATTAAACACAGATGGATCCTCGGGCGAGGGTTAACATACGTTCCTCACATTGGTATGGAGCACAGGATCGAAATCTGGCTCTGTTGGATAATTCACGTTTGATTATTACGTGCGTTATTATAATATGGATTTGTGTTCATCGTGGCTCGTTGTTTTGTTGGTTTTGTTTTTAACACGAGAAAATCCGTGGTTAGATTAGATTTTTTTATTTAAATCTTATCGAAAGAAGAAGCGAGCGAACGAAGACAACTTGACCGGGAAGAAACGAGTTCTCCGTCTCGGGTGGTTTCATGGTCTCGCGGATCGCTAAAGCGATCGCGGGCTGCGGCGACGGCGCGCGTCGCCGGGATCCCTGGCGCTTAGCGCAACTCGCTGGTCGCGAGGATTACCGCGAGCTGCGCGACCGCGAGCTAGCGGCGCGGGCAGGCGCTCGCTAGTGAAACCCGGGCTGGAGACTTCGCGGTCGCGAGTTTCGGCTACCGCGGCGGCGTTCGAGGCGCACGCTCGGCGCGGGCGTGGCTCGCAGCGTGCCGTCGGGTCGCGTCCGTGCGACCGCGAGCTACCTAGCGAGGAGCGGCGGCGGCGCGAGGCGTCGGGCTAGCTGCGGCCCGCTCTGGCGGGCCACCGCCCGCACCGCGTTTCGAGATTCCGGCCCGCCTGCACGCGAGGCCCAATGTGTTGAATCGGTCCGTGCGGGTACGCGAGGCGCGTTTAGTATCATCTGACTTTGTAAATCTATGTAATAGATTAGATTTAATTGTGCGGGTTTCACGATTGGGCGCGATGAGCGTTTATTTTATTTTATCGTTCATATGCATGTCGTGGATGTTTAAATTATGCGGAGCATGCTATGTATGTTTAAGTAGCTTGACAAACCTTTAAGTGTTTACGAATGATGGCATAGTAAGCATGCTAGGTTTATCGCGTTTATCAAGCATATTTTAGAATTACTGGCATGTTTTAATGTTGAGTTCTATAGAAAAGCATGCTAGGATTACGTGATCTGCATGGACAAACCTTTTGAATAAAAGACTAAGCAAGCAACCCGACAAATTAATTTTCAAATTAAAATGTCAAGACCTCCACTTTTGATCTCTAAACAAGTGAGGCCTTGTGAGTCGACGCACACGCGTTTGCTTGCACCGTTTATCATAAGTTTGTTAGATGAGATTTCTAAATAAAACATTTTAAATCTATTGAGAAGTGGGAGTTTCATGTCTCACACTGCGTGGCTTTATGTGCGATTTTCATAAGTTCTCTAGAGATAGATATAAAATGAGATAACAAAAGAATTTGAAGGGCGGTATGGTCCGTAGTATACCATTCTAAAATTCATCTTACGTTAAAATTGTGGTCATTGCTAGACATCACCTCAAGTACAACTTCCGAAGTCCCTTCTTGTGATAGTGATGTGGTCTAGTAAGTCGAATCATTAATTTCATTGTCATAAGGATAAGTTGACATGGATTGAAATTAAGCGACTAAAAGGTATATTTTAGTGCTCGAGGGGTTCATATGGCCCACACGCTGTGGCTGTATGTGGAATTCCTGGCGATTGGAGTTTCAATTAATATTGTTTTATCAAGGTTACAATATTATTATCACGAATTATTGCGATCGATGCTTATGTGTTTACATTATCGTTTGGATATGTCCTCTTCGCCGATTATCAATATGATCGCACAAAATCCGTTATCGGTCCAAATTTTATCGAGTGGAAGCGAAACATGGAATATGTTCTTATCGTCGAAGAACACAGTTTGTTCTCACTTTCTCCTAAACCGATGCCTATCGCGTCGACTAATAGTGGTCAGCGAGACTTTGGAATAAGTCAAACAATATGGCTAAATGCTATATGATGACTACGATGTCAAGGCTTGTCAGAACAGGATCACTCGATGAGCGACCTGACGATATTTGGTCAGCTCGAGGTAAGTTTGGGCGGTCGGATCGGACGATCCCCACACAATGAGAGAAATCTTGGCGTGTAAGATGGAAGAAGGAAGTTGATCCATGAACATGTCTCCACATGACTCATCTCATGGATAGTCTTGATCGGTTGGGAGGAGGTTATTGTGAAGCCAGGTCGATATCATCTCAATCACGCCAAGTCTTTTGAGAACTTCGCGTGAATCGATCATGAGCAAGACCGAGTTACACTTCAGTCGCTTGTCAATGATCTCGTTGCATCGTGAAGGAGTTATGGGAAAGACATGCTCTGCTAGCACATCTAAGGGCCCAAAATTTTCATCAAAATGGAAATAGAAAAGGGTGCCAAGGTGGTAGAGGCGTGGAGTAATGGGAACAAGAACATGGTTGCCAATATGAGCCAGAAGAAGCCAAGGAGAAGGCAGTGCTTCAAGTGCGGTAAGCGGGCGTGGAAGGCCAAGTTCCCTATGCTCAAGGCTCAGTCGCCATTTGCTTAGTAATGAAACATGTTTAGCGACTTGTTCTACCCGTTCTTGGGTAGTAGATCTGTATGCCGATCATGTTTGTTACACCTGCAGGGTTCCGGGACAAGGAGCGCTTTGATGGCGAGATAACGATCTCCATGGGCACGTGGCAGTCGGCTGGCAGTTGGAGATGTTTCTTTATGTTTTGGGACAACGGTTTTAGTTTTGAGCGTTTTATATGTGCGGATTTCTAGCTGGAACCTTGTTGTTTCAATTATTTACTCATGGATATTCATTATTTTTGATAGTGGTGTTTCTATCATAAGAAATGACGAAGTTATACGTGTTGGCACTTTATATAATTAGCTTATACTATTTCGCAAAACATAATACCTATAACTATGTTGCATCTTCATCAAACCTAAAAGAGAAAGTTTTCTTCAAGATGACTCTACTTTTCTCGGCGTCTTAGATTAGGTCACATCAATCTAAATAGGATCCAAGGCGGCTAAGAATGGGCGTTGGGTGATCTCACGGTTACTCGCGGTCTCATCTGCAATCAATGTATAAGGTAAGATGTCGCGACCGCCTCAAGCGAAGGTTATAGAGCTAAAGAAATGTTGAGTTAGTCCATTCGACTGTGTGGACCTATGTCACACAAGCTGGAGTACTGAGTATTTTGTCACTTTCATTGGCGATTACTCGATGCGGATATCATATAACTTAGCGCAAGTCGAATGCTTGAGAAATTCAAGAGTTTAAGGCGAGTGGAGGCGAAGCTAGGTAAGAGTATCAAGTCACTGGATCGATCGCGGTGGCGAATACCTCGACTGTAGTTTATGGACTACCTAGTGAAATGTGGGATTACGTCCATACGCATTCACCGGCACACCACGAAATGGTGTGTCGAGCGAAGAAATAGGACTCTTTTGGAAATGGTTAGATCGATGATGAGTTATGCTACATTGCCTATTTCGTTACGGGGATATGCCTTAGACGGCGGCATACTTGCTAAATCTAGTACCGCCAGTCCTCAAAAGACCCTTTGTGTGGTTGGTTAGCCAGCGTTTAAACCACATAAGGATATGGGGCGATCCGGCATGTGCGAACAAGAAGGCGACAAGTTGGAGGCTAGATCCGCGCAAGGCTTTTATTGGCTATCCTAGAGGAGCGAAGGTGGTTTATTCTATAGTCCAAGGATGAAGGTCATTATTAGCACTAATGCTCGATTCTTTAAGAGGACTACATGAAAATCATAAGTCCAAAGTTGAAATCATTCTTCAGAATTAGAAGATGATCGTATTCACCACCGATTAGGCAAAGAGTCGAGATGTCGAGTCTGGTGGGAGGATCGACACAACTTAGAGAAATTGAAGTGGGTCGAGTTCCACGGAACAGCAGTTTGGTTGAGCTTGTACTGATGTTTCTGTTACCACTATTACAATCTCCTATCGAAATGAATACTTGATTGCATATACTGCCCTTATCTCATATATAAGTTAGATCTACAGATGTGAAGATCCGAAGTGCGTATGATTGGTCGAAGCTTAATGAGATATAAAAGTTTCCGGTGAGCGACTTAGGGCGAGTTGTCGGTTTAGGCAGCGATAGAGAAGTGACTTGACTTAGTTGCTTGTCTGCTGTACTGCCTCGGCGTATTGAAGGATCACATGAGATGAGTTCTTCTTCTCGACGCGCGAAGAACCAGATCTCGGTGACTTACGATAATCTAAACCTCGATAAGGTATTAGGTAGTATGAGTTGTCGACCATCACTTTGACTGTTATGAGTGAGGGTTATATAGTTCTAACAGATTCTCCGCATTCTGGGTGGTGGCGATCTGTATGTCACGCTAGTTATCACATGTCAATGTACGTATCCGTTTAGGATGATGCGCCCATAAGGAGCTCAAAGGTTTATTGTACTAAACCACGCAGTTGAGTTAGCTCAAGTACAATAATAAGGTTGAGTGGTACTACTTAAGGAAATATGAAGTTATTAATCGTTTTAAGCGTCGATTCTATAAATGATTAATGGACGTTCGATATCTTAAATCGGGGATTCGAATGTCTAAGTGCAAGCCGGACTCAACCGGTAATAAAGGGTAAGTCGACATTCTTTCTCTAGTGGCATGATCGAATGTTTATAAATTAATTTATGTTAGGTGAACATAAGATAATTAATTTATTTGAGGCCCATCTTTATTCCTCTGCATTTGATCCACAGGGTGGCCCGTCCGTCGTACACTTGTGAAATCGCGCCTATAGCTCTCAAAGGCAGATTTTATTCTCTTTATCCCAAGATAATATATTATAATATGATGATCCTTTCCATATAAGATTATGGAAATAATCGAGTATGGAAATAATCTAGAGTATGGAAATAATCTAGAGTATGGTAGAATTTCCATATAGGATTATGGTAATATTCATATGGATTATGGTAACATTCCATATAGGATTAAGGTAATGCATTATAAATATAAGGTATGAGATAATGCTCATTAACACACAACTAGAATTCGGTATTCTCAATTGAGAGAGAAAATTTCGTGAGTTTTGAGAAAATAAGGGTGATTTTCGATTGCATTCTCCATAGCTCGTCCTCACCGGCGTTGAGTTTGGGTATCCGGATCAGATCCGAAGGTCAAAGCACGAGTCTCGACCGTTCATTCCGTTCATCCCGTTCGATCCCCCATTCGGCATCAAGGTAAACACGAGAAAACCCCACGGTGCTTTTAATTATATAGGCGCATGCTAGGATTATAATCATGTATGGTGAATTAAACACCCAGATGGATCCTCGGGCGAGGGTTAAATACGTTTTCCCTACACGTGGCCGCGCCTCACATAGTGAGCCGGGGATCGTTGCGAAAACATCGCATTCCCCGTCACGCATGTGCGTGCCGCCTAGTGACCGCAAAGCGGCGCGACACTGCGCACCGCCGAGCTCGCCCGATCGCGCTGGCGGTGCCGAGGCTTCGGCGTGAAACGCGCCGCACCTCGCCTCGAGCGGTGTCGCTGCGTCGCCCGCGCTGGCGCGTAACCGCGTCGAGGCCGCGCCAGCTGCTGCCAGCGCCGCGCGTGGCTTGTAACCGCGCCCTCCTCGTTCACGATGTCCGTGAACGCACGCATGGCGCCGGCGCGAAGCTGCGCTCTGTTCTCCGTTCCGTGTCTTCTCATTTCGTTCTTCTTTCGCTCGTTTTCTTTTACGTGATAAGATTTACGGAAAATCTAATCTAACCAGAATTTCGTGAGGAAAACAAAATCGATAAAAATAAAAGCGAGCCCCGATGAGACAGGGATCCACAATTAATTAATTGCGCGTAATAATCAACGTGAATTAATCAGCAGAGCAGATCCTGATCCGGGCTCGATACCAATTGTAGAAATCGATTTTAACCTCTCGAGGATCTATCTTTGATGTTTAATTCACCATACATTGATTATATTCCAAGATGCGTCATATAATTAATTGCAACACGAGGGTTTTCTCGTTTCCTTTGAATCTATCGGGGATGACGATGATACGGATCGAGCTGGTGCTTTGACCTTCGACTGTTCCGGTTGCCATATCACGTCGGTGAGGGCGATCTATGGAGAATGCTCAAATCACCTATCCCTCTATGAATTTTGAATATTCTCTCCCAAACACTCTTGGAAATTCTCAAAATAATGCTATAGGATAGATGAGGATTAGCCTGATCTTATCTCACCTTATATTTATAATGCATTACCATAATCCCATTAGGAAAGGATCCATGCATATCCAGTAAATATAATAATATCCTTATGGATAAAGAGGATCAAATCCTTACCATAGAGGATAGGCACCGATTTGTAGCTACGACTGACTGGGCCCCGGATCAAATGCGAAATAAAGAGTGGGTCTCAAAAAATTAATTATCTTATGTTCGACCGGAACATAAATTAATTTATAAACATTCATTCATGCCAGGAATAAATCTGACTTATCCCTTTATTATTAAGGTGGTCGACTTAGACATTCGAATCCTCGTATTTAGATATGCGTCCATTAATTATTTAGAGCATGATGACCGCAAAATAATTAATATCTTTAATTCCTAAGTAGTACCACTCGACATTATTATTGTCTGAGCTACTTTCAACCGCGGGTTTAGTACAATAAACCTTGAGCTCTTAGGGGCCATCATCCTAACGATCGGATCGATATGTATAACTAGCACGACATACAAGCCCCCACCAAGACGGAGAATATTGGGTTAGAACATATAACCTCACCCATAACAAGTCAAGTGATGGTCGAACTCTACTCACCTAATACCTTATCAGGTTTAGATCGTCGTAAGTCACGAGATCTTGGTTCTTCACGACTCGATAGAAGAACTCATCTCTCGTGATCCATCAATCGTCAGACGCACAAGGCAGACAAGCAACCAAGTCAGTCACTTCTATCTATACCGATTATCCGACAACGGTCTCAAGTGTCTCACCGTGATTCTTTTATATCTCATTAAGCTTGACCAATCATACGATACGTGATCTTCTACACGTATGATCTAACATATATAAGATAAGGGACAGACATATGCAATCAAGTAATCAATTAAGATAGAGATTGTAATAGTGGTAAAGGAAACATTGTATACAAGCTCAACCAAACCGCTCGATCAAATCCAACAATATGACGGGCGGCGTCATTGGGCGAGAAGTGGATCGATGCGCTTGATCGAAGCACCGCTCCGATGTTCGGATTTTGATAATTCATCATGTTCTCGCCGTCTCAAGTCCGAATTAGGATCCGCTTTTCTCCTACGGATTCTTGTTGAGATGCTCTTCCATATACTTGATCCTTGGCAGATTATTTTCATCCTATTTGATACCATTTTCTACAAAACATCGAAACAAACCAACTAAGTCCGAATCGATAAGTAATAATCAAAACAACGGCATAAATAGGATAAACAAGGAAATGACATGTAGAACAATACCAGAATAAGCACAAATTCATACCAAACACTAACCCCTGACGGACAACGCGGAAGAAAATACCTTCTTGTGGCGAGTAAAGAGGAAAGGGCTGAGTAGTTCTCCTAAATCCTCGGTGCCTCACCTGGGTCTGGGCTCGGTCAGCTTGCTCTTTTGAAAAGAGGCGAGTGGATTTTGTGTGAACCATTGTGACGGATACGCGGAGGCTTTCTGGAATGGGCTCGACAAGGGAACATGAGCTGAGAGAGACGGCGAGCTCGAGGAGGGTAGTGCGTGGGTGAGTGCTGGATGTTCATGGTGCAAGCAACATGCGACGCGTTCGAGCGGGACTGGCGCTCGAGCTAGGGACGAGCTCGTTTGGTGTTTCGGCGAACGCTGATGTCGGAAGGGGAGCGCGCTGGAGAAGCCAGGTGAGGAGCGGGTGAAGAGGCGAGAGTGAGGTTCGAACAAACAACGCCGAGTGGACGGCGGATGTGTACGCGGTGTTGGAAACAACGAGAGCGAGCATCGGATGTGGAGCTGAATAGGGAGTGATCGCGAGCACCGGTAAAGGTTGAGCAGAGTACGAGGATCGGTCGGGAACGTGAAGGTGGTGTAGGAAAATAGCAACGGAGCGAGCGACACGAGAGAGGAAAGGTAGGCCGGCTCTAGAATGAGAAAGTCAGAAAATTAGGCATGGTGCTCTAATATAAAAGCATCATTGAGCACCGCGGGGAAAGCTTCTCCGATTTTGCGCCGACCACGTGAGCCGATATGGATAGCTTTTGTACCAATTGTGAGCACCGGCTTCACGTTGGGTCGATTTTGGGAGCTTTATCCCAATTTGGCGCCGACTCATGCGCCGCATGTGGATAGCTTATGTTCCAATTGTTGAGCATCGTTCACGCTGGCGCCTTTGGGAGATATCCAATTTGAGTGCGGATGTTGATAATGCCAGCTGCCTGATTCTCCGTAAGTGCCTGAGAAGACGTCTGAAGAAGATGAGAACGGTTCGAAAGAGACATGGTCGAGAGGCGATTGAGAGCGATTCTGCGAACGCTTCATTCAAAGTGATCTCGATAACCTCTTGAACCGACGTTAACCTCCGAATACAAGTTTATGACGACTTCACTCAATGACAATACGCACAACTTTTCATCCAACTTCGAACAAAATAAAAACAAAGACAGCTTGATAGACCAAGAGACTAAAGAACAAACAAAAAGAAAGAAAGAAAAGAGCGAGAAATCTGGGTAAACTCTAGTACTCGCTTTAACGTCGTGAGCACGACATAGTTAAGTCATAGATAGATGGATCAATGAGCAAGGTGTTCTCACTTCTTCAAGACCTCTCGATCAAAGTAAGGATTCATCCGTCGCTCACTTAAATGATCCGGGGTGTTAGGATCCAAGATAAACCGCTAGAAAACACCTCCTCAATGAGTAGGGACCACTCCACCGAGTTGAGCTTTTCGGGAAGAGTTTCAAACGGACCGTAAAAGCAAAACCTTTATTCCCGACTTAAATCCTTAACGACTATCCATCGATCATGAACTCTTTCACTTTATGCTTGTAAATACGGGCATTCTCGTATGCTTCATCCGTAATTCTTGAGTTCGCCATCTAGAAAGCTCTACTCTTGCTCGCTCGTGATGTCGAGATTCATGACCTTTATCGCCTAATAGTCTTTGTTCTCAATCTCCACGGGTAAATGACACGCTTTTCTACACACAAGCCTATATGGACTCATTCAAAATGCTCTTAAAAGTAGTACGGTAGCCCAAAGTGTAGCATTCAACTTCATGACCGTCCTTCCGGATGGTTGGACCGTCTTCTCGAGCACACGCTTGATCGCTTGTTGTTGCTTCTCACTCGTCCCGAAGTTTGTGGATGATATGTCGTGGCCACCTTGTGGGTGATGCCATTTTCTCCATGAGCTTCTGAACAATTTATTGCGTAAATACGCCCATATCACTATGATCGCTCGGGAAAACCAAACCCGCAAAGAATGTTCTCCGCTAAACATCGGACAAAATTAGCATCATAAGTCTCGGGGAATTGCTTCAACCCACTTGGACACATAATCAACAACAAGCGGATGTATTCAAAATCGTGGATTTTGGGAAAGGCCCGTGAAAATCAATACCCCATCGTTAAAAATGTCAACAACAAGGATATTGTTTAGTGGCATCTCATTTATTCTCCCCAGTTGCCCACCTGCTGGCATCCGTCTATAGAGAGGGTGTGAGCATCCTGAAAAGTGTGCCAAAAGAGACCACTCGCAGTGGGCCTCATGACACAACCTTAACACTGACCTTGCTCCTCATTAGAATGCATCTTCTAACCACCTGCCTTCCCGAGCTTGAAAAGATAGGATCATCCCATCAATAATTCATGCACACACTAAGAAATCTCTTCCTTTTTGGGAAGTCAAATCAGGTCTTAGGAGCCACAAGCAAGTAATTAACAATGTCAAGATACCAAGGTGATGAATTAATTTCCAAAGCATGCTCAAAAGGATAAGACTCGCAAGAGTCATGTGTGTAAAACAAATGGGGACTCGAGAGAGACAAATGGTCAGCCACGCCATTGTCACTACCCTTCCGTCTACAATTTCAAGATCAAACTCTAAAAGTAGAACCCAATGAATCACTCTATGTTGGGTTGGGATTTGGTCAACATATATCTCAAGGCAGATGATCACTGTGAACAATCACTTTAGAGCCAATGATATAAGATGAAACTTTCTAAAGCAAAGATCACATCAAACAACTATTTTTCCGAGTGGTGTAATTCACTTGAGCAGCACTTAAAGTCAAGTTAGCATAATAAATCACATGCAATATTTTATCCACTCGGACCCATAACAGACCTACAACCACATTGCTAGCATCATACATTATTTCAAAGGTAGAGACCAATTTGGAGCAACAATAATCGTGGCACTATTCAATTTTAGAGCAAATTGAAAGCATGCAAGCATTTATTATCAAAGTTGAAAAGAACATCTGATCAAGTAGAGGCACAAAGGTTGGCTTATTTTAGAGAAATCTTTTATAAACCTACGGTAAAACCCGTATGTCTAAAAATTCTAATTAACATCAACGGGTGTTGGTAACTTTTCAATTACATCCACCTTAGCCTTATCAACCTCAATGCCCTTTCTAGACACAATATGCCCTAAAACAATCACACCTTAACCATAAAGTGACTCTTTTCCCAACTAAAAGTGAGATTGCTCTCCACACAACGCTTGAGCACGCGATCAATATTATCTAGGCAATCATGAAAGGAAGACCCAAATATCGAAAACTCATCCATGAATACCTCAAGGAAGTATCCAGTCATCTCGGAGAAAATCGACATCATGCACCGCTGAAAGGTGCCTGGTGCATTGCAAAGGCCAAAAGGCATCCGCCGGTAAGCATATGTCCCGAATGGGCTGGTAAACGCTGTCTTGGCCTGATCCTCTGGTATAATAGCAACCTGATAGTAACCCGACAAACCATCAAGAAAACAAAAATATTCATGTTCGCTAACCTATCTAGCATTTGATCAATAAAGGGAAGAGAAAAATGGTCATTTTTCATTGCGACATTCAACTTTCGGTAGTCGATGCACATGCGCCAACCGGTAGTAGCCCTTGTAGGCACCATCTCTCCTTTTTCATTCTCCACCACAATGATACCTCATTTCTTGGGCATCACGTGTACTGGGCTAACCCATTCGCTGTCCGAGATAGGGTAGATAAGCCCATCCATAAGCAGCTTCAATATCTCATTTTTCACTACTTCACTGAGGATCGGGTTCAATCTCCTCTGGGCATCAATAATTAGCTTCGCTCCATCCTCGAGTGCAATACGATGCATGCACGTCGCTGGGTTGATTCCCTTGATATCGGATAGACTCCATCCAAAAGCAAGTTTGTTCTTCCTCAAAACCGAGACCAGTTCTTCTTCTTCAATAGTTGATAGCTCAGCGGAGATAATCACTGGCTTCTCATTCTCATCTTCCAAGAACACATACTTCAAGTGTTTTGGCAGTTCCTTCAATTCCAAAGTGGGCTTTGGCATGATAGCCGACCCTGCAAAAACTTCCTCGAGACTGTGCTCCTGCAACAACACATTCTCGGCCAAGGGATCAATAGAATCTATGAAATCACAATCATCAATAAAATTAGTAGAGGGAAACATCATACTGTCACGTACAGAGAAAGACATAGATTCACCAAGTACAGTCATTTTTAATGTGCCACTCTTAACGTCTATAAGTGTGTTGGTCGTGGCCATGAATGGCCTCCCCAATAACAGTGTGTGTTCCTTCACATCTCCCCTAACCTCACCAATTTCCAGAAAAACGAAGTCAACAGGTACTATCAACCCACACACCTTTACTAATATATCCTCAATAATACCATTGGGATATCTCACGGACCTATCAGCTAACTGTAGACACATCCGAGTGGGTTTAAGTTTACCTAATTCTAGTTGTTTGAAAATTGAATAAGGCATAAGATTAATCCCGGCCCCCAAATCAAGCATGCTAGAAGCTTCCTTACCATTACCTAAATCAATTTTAATAATAAAACTACCTGGATCCCGAAGCTTGGGAGGCAATTGGTGTTGTAGGATGGAATTAGCTGCTTCGGAGACCACGATTTTCTCGTACTCTCCAAACTTTCTCTTTTTGAGGCTAGCTCTTTGAAGAACTTGACGTAGGCCGGCACAGTTCTAATCACGTCCAACATAGGCAAATTAACATTCACCTTGGACATGAGTTTATAGAACTCATTGAATTGCTGGTCCTGCTTCTCGTTCTTCAGCCGGTGTGGGAAGGGTATCGGTGGAGTGTAAGGCTTTGCTGCCTTATGCAATCTGACCTCGGGCACTTTCTCATTTTCCACCTCTTGTGACTGCAGCTGCTTGTCTGATGTCTATCCCACCTTATTCTCAACAACCCGGCCTCTCCTTAGAACAGTGACCGCCTGAGTCTGATGTGGTTGGTTTGGAAGTTTCCCCACTACACCTTACTGCAACTCATTAAGCTTGATAGCAATATGTCCCATTTGCGTCTCTAAATGCTTAATTGTGGATTCTTGAGCATCGATTCTTTGGCCGAACATATCCTCCAAAGATAACCTCTGAGGTGGTGGTGAAGGTGCTCGCTGATACTGCTGCTGTTGTGGGAACTACTACTGTGGGAACTACTGTTGTGGATAGTGCCTCTGCTGCTGAAACTACTGCTGTTGTGAAGGTCTTCGGTATGGGGCATTCTGATTTGAACTCTGTCCTTAATTCTGATTCCTCCATCCCACGTTAGGTTGATTCCTCCAGCCCGAGCCAAATCAAGGTCGATTAGGCTCGAGCTATTGCGTCGGGTTGAAATCCTTGCATAGCATAAGGTTCGGCTTCGCCTACGAAGGTATGCTCTCCCATCCTGGGGCACGTATTGTTTGGTTTCATTTTTACTTATTCTTGGTATTCTTTTGTATGTCGTTTCCAGTGATTTGTTTTACTTATGCCGTTGTTTTAATTAGTATTTTTCGATTCAAACTTATTTTATTTGTTTCGATATTTTGTAGGAAAACGGTATTAAATAGGAGGATCTGCCAAGAGTTATCATATATTGAATAACATCCCGCTAGAAGTCCGTAGGCGTAAACCAATCGTAATTCAGAGTTCAGACGAGGGAGAACGGAGCGAATCGTCAAAGTCACGCACGTGTGCCCCGTCGCTCGTCGAGTCCGATGCCATGCCCCGTCGCACGTGCAACCACCCTGTGCCGGTCATGCCTCGTGACCAGTGCCTATGAGAGTGTGTCGTGAGCCCCTTTATCGATCTTTGGGAACACGGCGCCATTCTCGCCTCGCTGCGCTGCTCGCCGCCACCGACGCCGACAAGTGCCCACTCCACCCGTGCGCCAGCTCGCCCAGGGCTCACTGCCACCCGTGTGCCCGCGCGCCCAGTGCTCGCCACCACCCGTGCGCCCGCTCACCTATCACCCAGTGCTCGCCCCTCGCAGCGCCCGCTCACTCGGCGCTCACACCTACCGCCCGCTCACCCGGCGCTCACGCCTAGCGCCCACTCACCCGGTGCTCACGCCTAGCACCCAGCACCGCGCGCGTTCGCTTTCTCCAGCGCACGCTCAGTCCGCTCGCTCTTCGTCTCGCGCGTCCGCTCACTTCGAGCCAGCATTCACTTCTGAGACAGAGACACCCGATGAGCGAGCGCTCGTTTCCAGCCAGCGCTCACTTTGAAACAAAAGCTCTCCATCAGCAAGCGCTCATCCCCAGCCAGTGCTCCTTTGATACAGAAGACCCTGTACCGTGCTCGCTCAGCGTGAAACCGATGCTCACTCACTTTATATATATAAGCGCGCACGCTGAGTTAGGGCAACGTTCGTTCATATTTCTGCGTAGTTTGATATTGGAATTTAGTATTATGTTGAATCTTTTTCCATTGTATTTTATTGCCTTCCGTTTGATGAATTTAGTTTAGTTTTGTTCTACGCTGTAGCTTCCTGCATTCGTGATTTTCTTAGGGTTTCAGTTAGGGATTGACAACCCTCAGCTAGGATTGCTTTTATTTATATTTACTTTTCTGCATTTCAATTTTCGTTTGTTCCAAAACCCCCGTTGGTATTAGAGTGTTTAGAATTTACTGTTTTATGTGTGACATGAACAATAAGCCCTATTAAGTTTTTCTTGAGAGACGGCTTGGGTTAACTTTCCCTCTACGATTATCTCATTCGATTATGAGTCAATTAACAGAGTACTTTTAGTTTAAACAAATTTTGGCGCAGTTGCCGAGAAAAACTTTAGGCGTATTGTTTGTGTTGATTATTTTCTGTTTTTTTTTATTATTTAGTTATACTCCAGTTGCGTGTGATCTGTTCTTGTTAGAGTGTCGTGTATGCTAGGTCATCGCGGTCTCAATAGACCGCTTGCTACCCCGTTGGACAACACTCGATGGCTTAAAAGATCGCTTCTTCCAGAACTAGAGTAGAATTGTACCACTTCTGTGAGTGCTGAACAGTCTGAGTTGTTAAGCAGAGATCATCCATCTTTTGAAGATACACCCCCGCTGAGAGAAATGGGTGAAAATGCACGAGCACTACGTGACTTCTACAGACCAGTGATTGGGGCCGCTACCTCCCCCAGTGTTGTTAGACCAGCTGCCCGTGACTATGAGCTTAAGTTGAATCATTTCTCACTCATGCCCACTTTTCATGGGCTTGCTAGTGAGGATGCTTTGGGATTCATCAGAGAATTCTGTTCAGTGTTGCATTCCTTCCCACTGGGAGGACTAAATGAAGACCAGTTGAAGATGCGTTGTTTTCCATAAACCCTGAAGGATAGGGCAAAGTCTTGGTTTCTGGCACTCCCCGCCAACTCTCTACAGAATTGGAATGCCGTGGTAGATAAGTTTATGACTAAATACAACCCAAATAAGAAGAGTCAGGAGTTGAGGTCACAGATCATGACCTTTAATCAGATGTCAGACGAGCCATTCCATGAAGCTTAGGAACGGTTCAAGGACTTTTGGCAGAAGTGCCCTCACCATGCCTTGCTAGATGAAATTATCTATCAGTTCTTCTATGACGGGTTGACTCAAAGTTTTCAGTACATGGTGGACAATGCTGCAGGTGGGGATATTGGGTCTCGAACGGCAGTAGATATTGCTGAGATTTTTGAGGCTATGGCTGCTACTTCACAGTAGAAATCCAGTCGAGGTGGAAGAGCCAAAGCACATGCCGTCACCTCTTCTTTCGACATGAATAAGCAAGTGGTTGAGCTAATGAGGGAGGTGCAAGAGATTAAGATGAGGAAGCCTGATCCACCAGCACAGCACAAGGAATTCATGGAACCATGTGGGATCTGCAATGAACCTGGGCATAACGTTGATATGTGCCCCAGGATGGGAGAGCATACCTTCGAAGGCGAATCCGAAGCTTATGCTATGCAGGGATTTCAACCTCGACAGCAGTTCAAGCCTAATCAGCAACAATTTAACGTGGGATGGAGGAATCAGAATCAAGGGCAGAGTTCAAACCATAATGCGCTATACCAAAGACCTCCATAGCGAAGAGGGTTTGACAGAGGACCATTCTCGCAAAGCAGCTCCCACAACAAAGAATGTCGAAAGCACATCCACCAACACCTCAGAGGCCATCTTGGAAGGATACGTTCGCCCAAAGATTGGATGCTCAAGATTCAACAATTAAGCGTTTAGAGACGCAAATAGAATAGATTGCTGGTAAGCTTAACGAGTTGTTGCAGCAAGGTGCAGTGGGGAAACTTCCAAGCCAGCCCATCAGGCTCATGCGATCAGTGTTCTAAAGAGTTATAGGATTGTTGAGGACAAGGTTAGAGAGATATCAGGTAAGCAACTGCTGTCACATGAGGTGGAAAATAAGAAAGAGACTGGGTTCAGACTGCATAAGGCAGCAAATCCTTACATTCCGCCGATACCATTCCTACACCGATTGAAGAACGAGAAGAAGGACCAGTAATTCAATGAGATCTACAAGCTCCTATCCAAGGTGAATGTGAATTTGTCTCTGTTGGATGTCATCAGAAATATACCGGCCTACGTCAAGTTCTTCAAAGAGCTAGCCTCAAAGAAGAGAAGATTTGGAGAGTATGAGAAGGTCATGATCTCCGAAGCAGCTAATTCCATCCTACAGCACCAATTGCCTCCAGAGCTCCGGGATCCAGGTAGTTTTATTATTAAGATTGCTTTGTGTAATGGGAAGGAAGCTCCTGCCATGCTTGATTTGGGGGCCGGGATTAATCTTATGCCTTATTCATTGTTCAAACGATTAGGATTAGGTGAACTTAAACCCACTCGGATGTGTCTACAGTTAGCTGAGAGGTCCGTGAGATATCCCAACGGTATTGTTGAGGATATATTAGTAAAGATGGGTGGGTTGATAGTTCCCGCTGATTTCGTTGTTTTGGATATGGGAGGAACACACACTGTTATTGAGGAGGCCATTCATGGCCATAACCAACACACTAATAGACGTTAAGATTTGCACATTGAAAATGACTGTACTTGGTGAATCCGTGCCTTTCTCTGTACGTGATAGTGTGATTTTTCCTTCTGCTAATTTAATTGATGATCATGCTTCCATAGATACTATTGATCCCTTGGCCGAGAATGTGTTGTTGCAGGATGAGGATGCGTGTATTGACAAGGATAAAGTGAAACGAATTCACGATCAGCGGATAGTTCACAAAGATTTAAAGCCGGGAATGAAAGTTTCACTTCTACAGTCTCGTGTTAAATCTTTCACTTCTGAGACAGAGACACCCGATGAGCGAGCGCTCGTTTCCAGCCAGCGCTTACTTTGAAACAGAAGCTCTCCATCAGCAAGCGCTCGTCCCCAGCCAGCACTCACTTTGAAATAGAAAACCCCGCACCGCGCTCGCACAGCGTGCAACCGGCGCTCACTCACTTTATATATATATATATATGCGCACGCTGAGTTAGGGCGATGTTCGTTCATATTTCTGCGTAGCCTCTTTCATTCTGTTTTATTCTGGGAGCTTCCGACGACGACAGAGATAGAGACAACAGATTAGAGTATTAATTCTTCCTTTTTATTCCTTCGATTTATGCTTTCGATTTACGCTTGGATTATTTCTTGCTTTTTATTCCATTGTGATTTTTGAAGAATTCAAACCTACAATATTTGTTGGATTATTGTTTTTCTTATTAATTCTATTTCTCCTGGTATTTGATAAATTAAGTTTCACACAATTTGATATTGAAATTTGGTATTTGATAAATTATGTTCTATGCAGTTTGATATTTGAATTTAGTATTATGTTGAATCTTTTTTCATTGTATTTTATTGCTTTCTGTTTGATGAATTTAGTTTAGCTTTGTTCTAAAGCGTTAGCTTCCTGCATTCGTGATTTTCTTAGGGTCTCAGTTAGGGATTGACAACCCCTAGCTAGGATTGCTTTTATTTATATTTACTTTTCCGCATTTCAATTTCCGTTTGTTCCAAAACACCCGTTGGTATTATAGTGTTTATAATTTATCGTTTTATTTGTGACATGAACAATAAGCCCTGTTAAGTTTTCCTTGAGAGACGATTTGGGTTAACTTTCCCTCTACGATTATCTCATTCGATTATGAGTCAATTAAGAGAGTACTTTTAGTTTAAACACGTATCAACATTATGAATTCCTCGTGTTGGTCTGGTGGATCTGGCTTCCTCATCTTAAGCTCTTGTACCTCCCTCATTAGCTCAACCACTTGCTTATTCATGTCGAAAGAAGGAGTGACGGCATGTGCTTGGGCTCTTCTACCTAGACTGGATTTCTGCTGTGAAGTAGCAGCCATAGCCTCAAAAATATCAACAATATTTGTTTCCGTTCGAGAACCAATATCTCCACATGCAGCATTGTCCGCCATGTACTGAAAACTCTGCGTCAACCCATCATAGAAAAACTGATCAAGCATCTCATCTGGCAGGGTATGGTGAAGGCACTTCTGCAATAAGTCCTTGAACCGTTCCCAAGCTTCATGGAATGGCTCATCTGATGTCTGATTAAAGGTCATGATTTGTGACCTCAAGTCCTGACTCTTCTTATTTGGGTAGTACTTAGTCATAAACTTATCTACCACGACATTCCAGTTCTATAGAGAGTTGACAGGGAGTGCCAGAAACCAGGACTTTTCCCTATCCTTCAGTGTATACGGAAAATAGTGCATCTTTAGCTGGTCTTCAGTTAGTCCTCCCAGTGGAGGGACTGCAACACCGAACAAAATTCCCTGATGAAACCCAAAGCATCCTCACTAGCAAGCCCATGAAATGTAGGCATGGGTGAGAAGTGATTCAGCTTGAGCTCATAATCACGAGCTGCTGGTCCAAGTACAATAGGAGAGGTGGCAGCCCCAATAACCGGTCTGTAGAAATCACACAGAGCTCATGCATTTTCACCCATTTCTCTCAGCGGGGGTGTCTTCTCAAAAGAAAGATTATCTCTGATTAAGAGTATAACAAAATAACGAAAAGAAACACAGAAAATAATCTACACAAATAATACGCCTAAAGTCTGTAGGGAAATCTGATTTTAATCCTCTCCCGAGGATCTATCTTGGATGTTTAATTCACCATACACTGATTATATACCTAGCATGCACCTATATAATTAATTCCAACACGTTGGTGTTTTCTCGTGTTTACCTGTGAATTTATCGGGAAAGAATAGGATCAAGACTGTACTTTGATCTTCTGGACTGTATCCCGATTGCCTAATCTCCAATGTCGAGTAAGGACAATATATGGAGAGTGCTGTGAAAATTCGTCTTTCTTTCTCTTCACAATTTTTTAAATTTTCGAGAATAATGAATAGACCAACCCTTTGATTTTCTCTCACCTTATATTTATAATGCAACCCTAGATCCCATATAGATAGGATCTATGCATATCTTATAAATATAATAATATCTCTTTAGATAGAGAGGATCAAAACAGAATTCCATGGGACTCTATATGAGGGGGACGAAAATTCTCAAGCTACAGGCCTTGATGGGCCAGGCCAGGGATCAAATGCAAGGAATAAAGATGTGCCTCAAATAAATTAATTATCTTATGTTCAGCCTAGAACATAAATTAATTCATAAACATTTATTCATGCCACTAGAGAATAAATGCTGACTTACCCTTTTATTTTCAAAGTTGAGTCGGGCTCGCACTTAGACTTAACGAATCCCCGTATTTAAGATATCGCACGTCCATTAATTATTTATAGCGTTCTGACTGCTTAAAATAATTAATTACTTTAATTCCTTAAGTAGTACCACTCAACCTTATTATTTTACTTGAGATAACTCAACCTGCAGGGTTTAGTACAATAAACCTTTTGAGCTCCGTAAGAGGATGTCGTCATCCTAAACGGATACGGTGACTCAATACAGGCAACTAGCATGACATACAAGCACTGCCACCACCCAAGATACGGAGAATTTTGGATTATCTCATGTAACCCTCACCCATAACAAGTTAAAGTGATGGCCAGCAACTCATACTCACCTAATACCTTATCGAGATTTAGATCAACGTAAAGTCACCGAGATCTAGGTTTTTCACGACGGTCAGATAGAAGAACTCATCTCACCGTGATCCATCAATACGCCGAGACGCGTACTAGTAGACAAGCAACTAAGTCAAGTCACTTATCTATATCAGCAGCCTCACCGACAACTCGTCCTCAAGTTGTCTCAGCTGTGATTCTTTTAATGTCTCATTAAGCTTGACCAATCATACATACTTCTGTGATCTACAGCACACTGTATGATCTAACTTATATATATGAGATAAGGGGAAATACATATTCAATCAAGTAAACAATTCAGATAGGAGATTGTAATAGTGGTAACAGGAAACATTGTATACAAGCTCAACCAAAACTGCTTCCAGTATACAAATCCAACAATCTCCCACTTAAACTAAAGCAAACTTTTAGCATACAATGTGTCTCTCTACTAGCTATTACAACAACACCATCACTTTGCTTCTCCCACTTCTAAAAAAGTTTCCTTTCTAAGTGGGTGCCATCTTGCGCAATCCAAGTCCTCGAATATGCTCTTCGTAGACTTTTTGCGGTAGGCTCTTCGTGAATGGGTCAGCTAGGTTATCCGAAGTACCAATCTTTTCATTCAGCACGTCTCCTCGTCTAACGATTCTCGTATGACATGATACATTCTCTCTATGTGTTTGGTTGCCTTGTGGGTCCGTGGTTCCTTCGAGTTTGCCACTGCACCTGAGTTATCACAGTATATTATGATACTCTTGGGCAAACCAGGTACCACATCTAGATCCATGAGGTAGTTCGTGAACCATACCACCTCCTTAGCACCTCTCGAAGCGGCTCCATATTCAGCTTCCATGGTGGAGTCCGCAATGCATCGCTGCTTTGCACTCTGCCAGGATACGGCTCCTCCTCCCATGGTAAACACATAGCCCGAGGTAGACTTTTTCTTATCACGGACAGCTTGGAAATCCGAGTTTGAATAACCCAAAGACAGTAGACTATCTGCTTGGTAAACTAGCATATAATCTCGAGTCCTTTTCAGGTACTTGAGTATATGCTTTACCATAGTCCAATGAGCTTGTCCAGGGTTAGACTGATATCTAGCTACTATGCTACCGTGATAGCGTATATCTGGTCTCGTACATAGCATTGCATACATGAGACTTCCTACGGCAGAAGCGTAAGGAACTTGTCTCATTTCCTATATCTCCTTTGTAGTCATAGGTGACTGCTCCTTAGATAAAGGAACATCATGCCTGAAAGGTAGCAATCCCTTCTTGGCGGTCTACATGCTAAAACGAGTAATTACAGTATCAATGTAAGACGCCTGAGATAAGCTCAACATTTTCCTCTTGCGATCTCAGTAAACCTTGATCCCAAGAATGTATGCTGCATCTCCTAAGTCTTTCATTTGAAACTGATCAGATAACCAACTCTTTACGTCTGATAACAACTTCACATTGTTTCCAAGTAGAAGGATATCATCTACGTAAAGTGCAAGAAATACCACGTCACCGTTGACATCCAAACGATATACACAACTTTCGCTAGGCAACTGGGTAAATCCATAGGACTTTTACCACCTCGTCAAAGCGTAAGTTCCATGATCGGGAAGCTTGCTTAAGTCCATAAATGGACTTCTTAAGCTTTCATACTAGATGCTCTTCACCATTCACCACTTAACCTTCGGGTTGCTGCATATAGATGTCTCTACCTTCTTCGAGGTAACCGTTTAGAAAAGAGGATTTCACATCCATTTGCCAAACCTCAAGGTTCAGGTGAGCGCTATGGCCAGAACAATTCTGATGGACTTTAGCATTGCTACAGGCGAAAAGGTCTCATCGAAATCGATGCCCTCTATCTAAGTGTACCCTTTCACCACAAGCCTTGCTTTAAAAGCCGAAACCTCTCCATTTGAATCTCTCTTCCTCTTATATACCCACTTACTACATATCGCTTCCTTGCCATCTAGTAGAGGTGTCTTTTCGTATACATCCATAGCAGTTATGGACTCAATTTCTAAGTCCATAGCGGTCTGCTATGATCTTGCATCAGTATCTTGTATTGCCTCACTGTATGTCTATGGGTCGATTACAGCTTGCTCGTTTCCTAGGACTAAATCCGAAGATTCACCCACGAACATAAATCGCTCGGGTTGACGAACAACCCTCCCACTACGACGAGGCGCTACTAGCACAATGGCAACGGTGGGTGCAGTAACCTGTGGATCACTATCTTGCATAACTTGCTTGATAGTTACCACTTGTACCGTCGGTATCTCCAGTGAAACTCGACCTACTTCAATTTCTTGAAGTATTTGGTATCGATTCCTCCCACTAGACACGATATCTCGTACCTTTGGTTTAATCGGTGGCGGAATACGATCATCTTCTAATTCTTGAAGTATGATTTCAACTTTGGATTTATGCTTTCTCATATAATCCTCTTCTAAAAATCGGGTGTTAGTGCTAATAACGACCTTCTGATCCTAGGACTATAGAAATATCCATCCTTCGTTCCTATAGGATAGCCAATAAACAGCCTTGCTTCAGATCTAGCCTTTAACTTGTCAGTTTTCTTGTTCAGCACATGTGCTGGACTGCCCCATATCCTTATATGGTTTAAACTAGGCTTGCGCCCAAACTATAACTCGAAAGAGGTCTTATCGACTGACTTGGACGGTACTAGATTTAGCATGTATGCCGCTGTTTCTAAGGCATACCCCCAGAACGAAATATGTAATGTTGCATAACTCATCATTGATCTAACCATTTCTAAGAGAGTCCTATTTCTTAGCTCTGACACACCATTTTGCTGTGGTGTGCCCGGTGTAGTGAGCTGGGAGGTAATCCCACACTGCACCAAATAGTCCATGAACTCGTTAATGAGGTATTCGCCACCGCGATCAAACCGTAGTGACTTGATACTTTTACCTAGCTTCATCTCCACTTCCGCCTTAAATTCATTGAATTTCTCAAAGCATTCAGACTTGCGGTGAAACAGGTATATGTATCCGTACCTTGAGTAATTGTCAATGAAAGTGATAAAATACTCGTATCCTCCACGAGCTTGTGTGGACATAGGTCCACACATGTCAGAATGGACTAGCTCCAACACTTCTTTGGCTCTATAACCCTTCGCTTTGAAGGGTCTGGTCGACATCTTTCCTTCTATACAGGATTCGCAGATCGAAGCGAGTATGGCGTGATATCACCCAACGATCCATTCTTAGCCAGTCTTTGGATCCTATTTAGATTGATGTGACCTAATCTTAGATGCTAGAGAAATGTGGTGTCATCTTGCGAAGAAAACTTCCTCTTTTTAAGGTTTGATGTAGATGCAACATAATTAAAGGTATTATGCTTGGCATAAATAGTATAAAGCGAATTATATAAAGTGCCTTCACAGATAACTTCATTATTTCTTATGATAGAAACACCACTATCAAAAACAACTGAATATCCATGAATAATTAGTTTCAAACTGAATAAGGTTCCTTGAAACTCCGCACATATAAAACGCCTTTCAATACTAAAACACTCCTATCAAAGCATAAAGAAACATCTCCGATCGCAATGACCTTGACTTTCACGCGCTGCCCATGGAGATCGTTATCTCGCCATCATGCAGCTCCCTTGTCCGCAGGAACCTCGCAAGGTGTAACAAACATGATCGATCAGACTTTGATCTACTACCCATGAATGAGTAGAACAATTCGCTAAACATGTTTCCATTAAAGCAACAGCGCACTTGAGCCTGAGCATGGGCACTTAGCCTCCAATGCCCGTCTCACCGCACTTTAAGCATTTGCCCTTCTCCTTTGGCTTTTTCAAACCGCTGGTAGAGCCCTTTACATTGCTCCCACTCTTTTCTTTAGCCTTAGCATCTCTTGAATTCCACTTTCTCTTTTCATCTTTCGTTAAAGCAGTGGTTTTCCTTGAGGTGCGTACTAAAGACTATGCACCTTTGCATATTTTGCGTTCCTCCGTTACTAAATCATCTTGCAATAAATCTAGAGTATAACTCTTATCATAAAGGACTACTCCATAACGGAAGTCATCAAAAGACTTGGGCAAAGTGTTGAGGATTATATCGATTTTGACTATGTCATCAATATATCCTCCAACCAATTCGAGCTCTCCGAAGAGATTGATCATTTGCTCTACATGGTTATGCACTGAATCACCGAAGAGATTGATCATTTGCTCTACTTGGTTATGCATTGAATCGCTTTCCTTCATTGAACTTGACATAATTAACCTTGTCAAATTATGATTAGCGATCCTGTCCGACTACCCATACGATTTCATGAGATTTAGCCATATAGTGGCTGCATCATCCATCTCTTGATGCTGGAGTCGCAAGGACTCGCACATGGTGATCAAAAGAAGGAATTTTGCCATTCTATTTGATTTGTCCCATTTCTCGTGCTCCTTGCGCTCCTCATCAGTAGATGAATCGTCTAAGGGTTTGGGACGAGGTGTAGTGAGTACAAATAAATTTTCTTCGGCAGTAAGAAAATCTCAATGTTTTGTTTCCACTCGATAAAATTTGGACCAGATAGAAGATTTTGTGCGAGCATATTGATAATCGGTGTAAGAGACATATATGAAAAGCAATGTAAACACATAAGCATACGATCGCACATAATTCGTAACAATAATATTATAACCTTTTGGTAAAACATTATTAATTGAAACCTCCACTCGCCCAAGGAATTCCAGATGCAAGCCACGTGTGTGGACGTTTACACATGAACCCCTCGACCAGACTAAAATATACCTTTTAGTCGTTTAATTTCAATCCATGTCAACTTATCCTTATGACAAATGAAATTGATGATTGGACCTTTCGAGACCACATCACTATCACAAGAAGGGATGGTTCCTTCAATACCATTGTGGTCAGGCATGCTAACAAATTCCCTTCCCAATCCTCTTCATCAAGCGCAACCGCATGAACTACCTCAACCGTGTTCTCAAGGGTCGGCTCATACTTTTGAGTCTAACTCGGAGACTACCCTCTTCCTCCTTTTCTTGTGGTGGCGAGAATATCTTGGATGGCTCTTCCACAATACGATCATCCGCTCGATCACCTTGAAGGGCACGGTATCCCGAGCCTCGGGGGTGGCTCGGAACATCGCAACAGTGATGTCTAAGCAATGACCACAATTTTAACATTGAGAAAATGAATTCTTAGAATTGGCATACCACTCGGACCATGCCGCCCAATCCAAATTCTTTTGTCTTCTCATTTTAAATCTATCTCTAGAGAACTTATGAAAATCGCATATGCAAGCCACGCGTGTGGACGTTTACACATGAAACTCCCACTTCCCAATAGATTAAAATGTTTTATTTAGAAATCTCATCTAACAAACTTATGAAAAACAGTACAAGCAAGCCACACGTGTGCACGTTTACTCATATTGGGTATCACTTTGTTTAGAGATTAAAAGGTGGAGGTCTTGACATTTTAACTTTAGAAATTAATATGTCGGGTTTCTTGCTTAGTCTTTTTGTTTCAAAAGGTTTGTCCATGCAGATCACGTAATCCTAGCATGCTTTTCTATAGAACTCAACATGTAAAACATGCTCGCAGAATTCTAAAATATGCTTGAAAAAACGCGATAAACCAGGCATGCTTACTATGCGCATTCAATCACGAAAACATATAATATGTTTATCGACGTAATTAAACATACATAGCATGCTTCAAAGATAATTTAAACATCCACGACATGCTTTGAACGATAAAATAAAATAAATTGCTCATCGCGCCTATTCGTGGATCCCGCATTTCCATGCCTAATTTATTACATAAATTTACAAAGTACATGATCTTAAAAATCTCAGCAGGCCTCGCGCACAGGCACGGATCGGATTCGTCAAAAATAGATTGTGGCCGAAAATTTAAAAACGGGCCGAAACAGTGGATCGGGCTGGGTCGGGTCAAAAAACTGGAACCGGGTCGAAAATTAGGGTCTTGGCCAAAAATCGATTGGGCGAAAGCGGGCGGGTCGGCCCAAGTGGGTGGGCGGCGCAGGGCACCCCACGCTCACCCACGACCGCCGCCCTACCTCGCCTCGTCCGTGTCGCCAGGAAGCTGTCGAGAGCCGTCGGGCCTGGCCTTGCCTCACCGTCGCCCAAGATCGTCGAGCATCAACCAGCAACGTGCGCCATGTCACCGATCCCTATCGAGACTCGCCCTGTTTGACCAAGATCTGCTGCCGAGCCATCCGCGCACAGGTCCCGAAAACTACCGAGAAAACCTGCGCGTGACTCGCTCGCTATCGCCCAGCGAGCTACCGAGGCTTGTCGAGGATTGCCGCGCACGCCTGTCTGTCGAGGCCTACCGAAGCTGCCGAGAATCACGTGCCCCATCGCCCGATGCTGCCTGATGGCCTACCGAGCCCGTCGAGCGCGTACGCTCAGCGCCGAGGCATGCCTAGGCATCCGCACGGAAATCGTACGCCCCGCACGCCTGGCTACCGAGACGTGCCACCGACTCCGCCCAACCTCGCCAAGACATGGCGCCATCTGCCGAAGCTTCTCGCACACCGTGCCCCTATCCGTGGAGAAAAACACGCACACAGCCGAGCGGCGTGCTGCGAGCACCGAGCACGTCCACGTGCCGTTGCCCGTAAGCCTTCGTGCCGTGCGTTTTCCAGCCAGCCTCCCGTCACGCCGTGCGACGGGACTCCATCGTCTCATTCTTCGTGTTCTTCGTCTTCGTTCCTCTTTTACAGATTAGATTTACAAGAAAAATCCTAATCTAACCATGAATTTTCTCGTGGTGAAAAACAAAATCCGACAAAAAATAAAATGAGCCACGATGAACGACAGATCCATAATTAATCAATTGCGCACGTTATAATCAAATGCGAATTAATCCAACAGAGCCAAGATTCTGATCCCAAGCTCTTGTACCAATTGTAGGGAAATCTGATTTTAACCCTCTCCCGATGATCTATCTTGGATGTTTAATTCACCATACATTGATTATATACCTAGCATGCACCTATATAATTAATTACAACACGTTGGTGTTTTCTCGTGTCTACCTATGAATTTGTCGGGAAAGAATTGGATCAAGACTCATGCTTTGATCTTCTGGACTATATCCCGATTGCCTAATCTCCAATGTCGAGTGAGGACAATCTAAGGAGAGTGCTGTGAAAATTGGTCTTTCTTTCTCTTCACAATTTTCGAAATTTTTGAGAATAATGAATAGACCAACCCTTTGATTTTCTCTCACCTTATATTTATAATGCAACCCTAGATCCCATATAGATAGTATCTCTGCATATCTAATAAATATAATAATATCTCTTTAGATAGAGAGGATCAAAATAGAGTCCCAGTGGGACTCTATATCAGGGGGACGAAAATTCTCAAGCAACAGGTCTTGATGGGCCGGCCAGGATCAAATCTGAGGAATAAAGATGGGCCTCAAATAAATTAATTATCTTATATTCAAAGATGAACATAAATTAATTCATAAACATTTATTCATGCCACTAGACAATAAATGCTGACTTACCCCTTTATTTCCGAAGTAGAGTTGGGCTCGCACTTAGACTTAACGAATCCCTGCATTTAAGATATTGTACGTCCATTAATTATTTACAGCGTTCTGACTGCTTAAAATAATTAATTACTTTAATTCCTTAAGTAGTACCACTCAACCTTATTATTGTACTTGAGATAACTCAACCTGCATGGTTTAGTATAATAAACCATTTAAGGTCCTTAAGGGGACGTCGTCATCCTAAATGGATACGGTGACTCGATACAGGCAACTAGCATGACATACAAGCACTGCCACCACCCAAGATGCGGAGAATTTTGGGTTATCTCATGTAACCCTCACCCATAACAAGTCAAAGTTATGGTCAGCAACTCATACTCACCTAATACCTTATCGAGGTTTAGATCAACATAAAGTCACCGAGATCTAAGTTCTTCACGACGGTCAAATAGAAGAACTCATCTCACTGTGATCCATCAATATGTCAGAGACGTACCAGTATAGACAAGCAACTAAGTCAAGTCACTTCTTATCTATACCGCAGCCTATACCGACAACTCGTCCTCAAGTTATCTCAGCTGTGATTCTTTTTATATCTCATTAAGCTTTACCAATCATACAGACTTCTATGATCTACAACACACTGTATGATCTAACTTATATATATGAGATAAGGGGACATACATATGCAATCAAGTAAACAATTCAGATAGGAGATTGTAATAGTGGTAACAGGTAACATTGTATACAAGCTCAACCAAAACTACTTCCAGTATACAAATCCAACAAAGTCTTCCCCGACAACGGCACAAAATTTGTTTCAACTAAAAATACACTCTTAATTGACTCATAGTCGAATGAGGTAATCGTAAGTGGAAAGTTAACCCAAGTCGTCTCTCAAGGAAAACTTAACATGGCTTATTGGTCGTGTCACACATAAAAAGCAGTAAATCCTAAACACTCTAACACCAAAGGGGGGTTGAAATACGGAAAAGTAAACATAAGTAAAAGCAATGGGTTGTCAATCCCTAGTTGATACCTAAAGAAATCACAAATATGGGTAGCTAATTACGTCGAGCAAAACTAAACCAATTCCATCAATCACAATAAAAAAAACAACCTAAGCAAATTCACCTAAAACATAAATCTCCAATCCAATAGTAAAGCACGAAAAGCAAACGATTCAAAGATGAAATAATCAACAACTCACACTTCAACAATAATTCGAGACCAAACTTATAAATCGGAAAACAATAAAATGCGATAGAGAAAGATTCAAGATACTAATAATAATCCAATATCAAACTTCGTGAATCGTAAATGATAGAATGCAAAGGAAAGAAAATAACAATAAGAAAACAATAATCTAAATCAACTCTCAATCTGAATCCAACCGAGCTAACAATATAAGGTTATGATGCGTAAATCGAAAGGATCGAAAGAAGAAAAAAAATGAGAAAAAGGATCTTGTATCTCGTCTGTCTCTCTCTATCTCGTCTCCCTTCTCAAAACTGGAATCCGAACAAAAACTGACGAACCCTAACTCAGCGTGCGTGGCATTTTAATATATCAAATGAGTGAACGCCGGTTGCATGCTGAGCGAGCGCGATGCAGAGTTAAAAATCAGGGTGAGCAACCGTTAGGGCAGAGCACTCATCGCACGGGTGTTTCTGTTTCAAAGGTGAGCACCGGATCGAGGTGAGCTAGCGCGCAAGGATCAACGGGCAGTGAGCGGACACGCACAGGCGAGCGAGCATGGCGGGCGAACCGACGCTCGACATGTCGAGCTAGCACGGAGGGGTGAACGAGCGCACAGGGGCAAGCGAGCACGTAGGGACGAGCGAACGTATAGGGTCGAGTGAGCACTCGGCAAGGGAGCAGGCCCTGTTTGGTTTTATTTTATGCTTTTTATTGGTATTCTTATGCTTGTTGATTCCCATTATTTGTTCTTTTTATGCCGTCGTTTTGATTATTATTATCGATTCGGACTTATTTGGTTTGTTTTGATATTTTATAGGAAAACGGTATTAAATAGGAAGAAATGGATCTTCCAAGAGCTGAATTATATTGAATAGGATCATTTCTTCAAAGTCGCGCATGTGCGCTCCGTGCGCCAGCGCTGGCACCTCCGCGCGCACGCATTCAGCACGGTGAGCGCCGGTTCAAGGCCGAGCACCGGTTCACCTGCTGCTGATCACGCCCAGCGCCCTCTCAGCCTGTTTGAGCACCCTCTCAAGCTTGAGCGCCCGCTCACCCACGTGCATTCACCTCCGCCAACTCTCCAGCAGCACTCGCTCGCTCAACTCTCCGTGCGCTCTCGCGCCGCACGCCCGATCGTCCGTCAAAAGCCCGCTCAACTCCACGCGCTCGCCTTCCCTGTGCGCACGCTCTCCTCTGTGTGCCCACTCACTTTGAGCCAGCGCTCACTTCTGAGATAGAAGCTCTCCATCAGCGAGCGCTCCTTCCCAGCCAAGGCTCACCTTTGAGACAGAACAACCGGATCAGCGAGCGCTTAGTCTCAACCGGTGCTCAGCTCTATTTTTACGCTCCGCAACACGCTCACTCAGCATGAACCGGTGCTCACTCACTGTTATATATATATGCATGCACGCTGAGTTAGGACATTATTTTTTTTTACATTCAATTCTTATTTTTCTTCCGCGTCGCTGTTCTTCAAGATTTTCCGGGAGCTTTCCTCTAGGCGACAACAAAGATATTTTCCAAACATTAGAGTATTAATTCTTACTATTATTTCTTTTCGATTTATGTATCTAGCTTTATGATTTCTGGTGGATTGGATTTATAGTATTATTTGTTTATGATTCATGTTGAATTGCAATCGATCTATTAAGTGTTTTGGTTGAGATTATTGTTTGATTGAATTTCATAGTTGATATTGGATGCTTTGAGATTGTTGTTGGATTCAATTACTTAGTTGATATTGGATTGTTGGATTTCCATTGATTCTATTTCTCCTGGCATTTGATAAATTTAAGTTTCACGCAATTTGATAATGGAAGTTGATATTATGTTAAATCTCTTTCCGTTGAATTTTATTGTTTCATGTTTGATGATCTAGTTTACTTTGTTGTACGCTTAGCTTCTTGCATTCGTGTTTTGTAGGTTCTCAACTAGGGATTAACAACTCCTAGTTAAATTTATTTTATTTATATTTCCTTTGAACTTTTCAATTTGCATTTGTTTCAGAACCCCGTTGGTATTAGAGTGTTTAGGATTTATCGTTCTTATGTGCAACGTGAAGCCCTGTTAAGTTTTTCTTGAGAGACGACTTAGGTTAACTATCCCGCTATAACACCTCATTCGATTATGAGTCAATTAAGAGAACACTTTTAGTTGAAACAATTTTTTTTCGATTATTTGGTTTTGTGCGCGTGTCTTATCTTTTTGCATTCTTGGTGATGTGCTTATTTTGATCTCTTGGAATCAAGTTTTGTCTAAGCGAGTAAGTTAGGATTTTGATTTGTGCAACTAAACTCTGTGGTATTGGTCAAACCTTGATGTAATTACGTTTCTCTTGTTGATATGTGATTGAAGTGTAATGTGAATTAACGAGATTATGTGGATTGATATTAAATCGAGGGTTATTGACGTGATTTATCCGACTAATGCTAGGGGTAGTGTTAACAGTGTGGTTACCTATATACTTGTTTCAAAAAAAAGGACAAAGGAAAAACAAGGAGAATGAAAACTCCAATTATTTGTTAAGATTGTTGAAATGGAGGATGGGACTATGCCCCTCTCTCTCGTAAATCGATAAATGGGCATGGAAACCACAATTGGAGACTCGAGTTCTTCGAGAATGCACCTTTCGAACATTGTTTCAAAATCTATCAAAACCTTCTTTATGTCTTCAAAAGGAACTTGTTGCTAAAGGTGGCCACATTACTTAATTCACCTCTAGTTGAGAGTTGGGTCTAAACAAAAATCACCTTCTTGTTTATTTGACATCCATCATAATTTTAGATTTTTTTCACGTTAGCTTTGAATGTGTATTCACCAAGTTTGGGAGAAATACAAAAAGGGGTTTGATTCATAGGACTAAGAGTAAAGTTGCATGAGTTATTTTTCTACTCTTATTAGTATAGACTTTGCTTGAGGACAAGCAAATGGATAAGTGTGGGAGGGTTGTTTGGTTTTTTTTGTGCTTTTTATTGGTATTCCTATGTTTGTTGATTCCCATGATTCGTTCTTTTTATGTCGTCGTTTTGATTAGTATTATCGATTCGGACTTACTTGGTTTGTTTTAATATTTTTTAGAAAAACGGTATTAAATAGGATGAAATGGATCTGCCAATAGCTGAATTATATTGAAGATCATCTTGATAGGAGTCCGTAGGTGCAAAGGGATCGCAATTCAGAGTTCGGACGAGGGAGAACGGATCATTTCTTCAAAGTCACGCACGTGCGCTCCGCGCTCCCTTATTCTTTGAAAATGGTATTAAATAGGATGAAATGGATCTTACAAGAGCTGAATTATATTTAATATCATCTCGATAGGAGTCCGTAGGCCTAAACGGATCGTAATTCGGAGTTCGGACGAGGGAGAACAGATCATTTCTTCAAAGTCATGCACGTGCACTCCGCGTGCCCGCTCGCGCGCCAGCTCTGGCACCTCTGCGCGCGCGTGTTCATCACGGTGAGCGCGGTTCAGGGCCGAGCGCCGGTTCACCTGCTGCTAATCAAGCCCAACACCCTCTCAGCCTGTTTGAGCACCCTCTCAAGCATGAGCGCCCGCTCACCCGCGTGCGTTCACCTCCGCGCACTCTCAACTCTACGCACCCTCACCTTTGCACGTCCGCACGTCCGCCCAACGCCCGCACAACTCTGTGCGCTCGCCTCCCGTGTGTGCACGATATCCTCAGTGCACCCGCTCACTTCGAGCCAGCGCTCACTTCTGAGACAGAAGCTCTCCATCAGCGAGCGCTCCTTCCCAGCCAGTGCTCACCTTTGAGACAGAACACGGATCGCCGAGCTCGGCCTCAACCGGCGCTCGGCTCTATTTTACGCCCGCACCACGCTCGCTCAACTTTGAACCGCAGCTCACTCATCATTATATATATATATGCACGCACGCTGATTTAGGGCATTATTTTTTGGATAAATATCAATTTAAACCCTAAAGTATACATGTTTTATCAAAAATATCCTGAACTTTCAAAAATATCAATTTAAACCCCAAACTATCATATTTGTATAAAAAATGTCCCTGTATTTAGGATAGATTAGGGTTTAAATTGATACAAATATTATAGTTTGGGTTTAAATTGATATTTTTACATGATATTTTGATAAAACATGTATAGTTTAGGGTTAAATTGATATTTACCTTATTTTTGTAAATATCAATTTAAACCCTGAACTATACATGTTTTATAAAAATATCCCGAACTTTCAAAATATCTATTAAAACCCCAAACTATCATATTTTGTATCAAAAATATCATAGTTTGGGGTTTTAATGTGTATCAAATATGATAGTTTGGGGTTTTAATAGATATTTTTGAAAGTTCAGGATATTTTTGATAAAACATGTATAGTTCAGGGTTAAAATTGATATTTACCGTATTTATTTTTACATTCAATTCTTATTTTTCTTCCGCGCCGCTGTTCTTCAAGATTTTTCGGGAGCTTTCATCTAGGCGACAACAGAGATAGATTCCAAACAGTAGAGTATTAATTCTTACTGTTATTTCTTTCGATTTATATATTCTAGCTTTATGATTTCTGGTGGATTGGATTTATAGATTATTTGTTTATGATTCCTATTGAATTGCAATCGATCGATTTACGTGTTTTGCTTGAGATTATTGTTGGATTGAATTTCATAGTTGATATTGGATGCTTTGAGATTGTTGTTGGATTCAATTACATAGTTGATATTGGATTGTTGGTTTTCCATTAATTCTATTTCTCCTGGTATTTGATAAATTTAAGTTTCACGCAATTTGATATTGGAAGTTGATATTATGTTGAATCTTTTTCCGTTGAATTTTATTGTTTCTTGTTTGATGATCTAGTTTAGTTTGTTCTACGCTTAGCTTCTTGCATTAGTGTTTTGTAGGTTCTCAACTAAGGATTGACAACTCCTAGTTAGATTGCTTTTATTTATATTTCCTTTGAGCTTTTCAATTACCGTTTGTTTCAAAACCCCCGTTGGTATTACAGTGTTTAGGATTTACCATTTTTATGTGCAACGTGAACAATAAGGCCTGTTAAGTTTTCCTTGAGAGACGACTTGGGTTAACTATCCATCTACAACACCTCATTCGATTATGAGTCAATTAAGAGAATACTTTTAGTTGAAACAGGCGCTCGGCGGTGAACGGGCGCGAGCCGGCGCGACAGATGAGCGGGCACTCGGTGGTGAACGCGCAAGGTACGAGCGTGCCGTATTGGTGGGCATGCCCACGTTACGCGGGCACGCACACGTTGCGTGGGCGTGCATCGTGCTATGCGAAAGGGCACGGGTGTTCGCTTTCAGGATGGGCCACGAGCTTCGGATTATTACTCAAATGATGAACAAATTCCCTACATCAAGCTGAGAACAATAATAAGATCTTAGAACTAAATCACATAGAAATTATGCTAATAAATTAATAAAAAGATCCACAATCGAAACTAAGACCTTTCGGTAAGACAACCAAATCGACACCAAACAAATACCTCATCAATGACTTCACAAAGTATCTGGTTGTAGTGTAGGATTACGTCCCAGCTCACTACATCGGACACACCGTAGAAAAATGGTATGTCAGAGCGAAGAAATAGGACTCTCTTAGAGATGGTAGGATCAATGATGAGTTATACAACTTTGTCTGTTTCGTTCTGGGGTATGCCTTAGAAACAACAACATACTTGCTCAATCTAGTACCATCCAAGTCATTCGAGAAGACCCATTTTGAGTTATGGTTTGGGCGTAAACGTAGTTTAAGTCATATAAGGATATGGGGCAGTCCAGCACATATGCTGAACAAGCACGATGACAAGTTAGAGGCTAAATCTGATGCAAGGCTGTTGTAGGATATCCTAGAGGAACAAAATTTTTTATTTCTATAGTCCTAAGGATCATAAGGTCGTTATTAGCACTAATACCTGATTCTTGGAGGAGGAGTACATGAAAAACCATAAATCCAAAGTTGAAATAATTCTTTAAGAAATGAAAAATGATAGTGTTCCACCACCGATTCCGCCTATTGTACAAGATGTCTCGTCTAGAGGGAAAGATCGACACCAGATACTTCAAGAAATTTAAGTGGGTCGAGTTTCACTAGGGAGACCGACTGTACAAGTGGCGCCTACCCAGCAAGTTGTGTAAGAAACCGCACTACAAGTTACTGTACCCACCGTAGCCATTTTGCCAGTAGCGTCTCGTCGTAGTGGTTGGGTTGTATGATAACCCGATCGATTTATGTTCGTCGATGAATCTTTCAATTTAGTCCCAGTAGATGAACAAGCTATAATCGACCCATGGGCATACAGTGAGGTGATACAAGACATAGGTGCGGGAGAATGGCATGCCGCTATGGACTTAGAGATTGATTCCATAACTGCTATGGATGTATACTAGAAAACACCTCTACTAGATGGCGAGGAAGCCATAGGTAGTAAGTGGGTATACAAGAGGAAGAAAGATTCTGATGGAGAGGTTTTGAATTTTGAAACGAGGCTTGTGGCGAAAGGGTACACTAAGATTGAGGGGGTCGATTATAATTGATGATACCTTTCCGTCTGTAGCAATGATCAAGTTTATAGAATTTTTCTGGCCTTAGCAGCTCACTTAAACCTAGAGGTTTGATAAATGGATTTAAAAACCGCTATCTTAAACGGTTACCTTCAGGAAGATCGAGACATCTATATGCAGCAACCTGAAGGTTATGTGAAAAAAGGTGAGGAGCATCTAGCGTAGAAGCTTAAGAAGTCCATTTATGGACTCAAGCAAGCTTCCCGATCATGGAACTTACGCTTTGATGATGTGGTAAAGACCTATGGTTTTACCCAGTTGCCTAGTGAGAGTTGCGTTTATCATTTAGATGTTAACGGTGACGTGATATTTCTTGTACTTTATGTAGATGACATCCTTCTACTTGGCAACAATGTGAAGCTATTATCATACGTAAAGAGTTGGTTATCTGATCAGTTTCAAATGAAAGACTTAGGAGATGCAACGTATATTCATGGGATCAAGGTTTACCGAGATCGTAAGAGAAAAATGTTGAGCTTATCTCAAGTGTCTTACATTGATACTATGATTACTCGTTTTAGCATGCAAACCGCTAAGAAGGGATTGGCACCCTTCAGACATGGCGTTCTTTTATCTAAGTTGCAGTCACCGATGACTGCAAATGAGATAGAGAAAATGAGACATGTTCCATATGCTTCCACCGTAGGAAGTCTCATGTATGAAATGCTATGCATGGGGCCCGATATCTGTTATACAGTAGGAATAGTGGCAAGATATCAGTCTAACCTGGACAAGATCATTGGATTGCGGTAAAGCTTATACTCAAGTACCTGAAAATGACTCGAGATTATAGGCTAATTTACCAGGCAGACAATCTAATGCCTTTGCGTTTTTCAGACTCGGATTTCCAAGCTGACTTTGATGAGAAGAAGTCTACCTTAGGCTATGTGTTTACCTTGGAAGGTGGAGCCGTATTTTGGTGGAGTAAAATACAGCGGTGCATTGCAGACTCTACCATGGAAGCTAAATATGTATCCACATCAGAGGCTGCTAAGGAGGCGGTATGGCTCAAGAACTACCTTTTGGATCTAGATGTGGTACCTCGTTTGCCTAAGAGTATCACAGTCATCTGCGATAACTCTGGTGCAGTAGCAAACTTGGAGGACCCACGGACCCTCAAGGCGATGAAACACATAGAGAGAAAATACCACATCATGCGAGAAATCATATGATGAGGAGACGTTCTTATAGAGAATATTGGTACTGCGGAAAACCTAGCTGATCCATTCACGAAGAGCCTGCTGTAAATAGTGTATGACAAGCATGTTCGAGGACTTGGATTGCACAAGATGACCCCCACTTAGAAACAAACGTTTGTATAAGTGGGAGAAGCAAAGTGATTGTGTTGTTTGTAATAGCTAGTAGGGAGGCACATCAAAAGTTTGCTTTTGTATAAATGAGAGATTGTTGGATTTGTATACAGAAAGCATAATGGTTGAACTTGTATACAATGTTTCCTATTACCACTATTACAATCTCCTATCTGAATTGTTTCCTTGATTCCATATGTTGTCTCATTATCTCATACAAAAGTTAGATCATACAGTGTGTAGAAGATCACAGAAGTTTGTATGATTGGTTAAGCTAGTAGGGATATAAAAATGATCACACCTGAGATAACTTGAGGAAGAGTTGTCGGTATAGGCTGCAGTATAGATAAGAAGTAATTTGACTTGATTGCTTGTCTATGCTGGTACGTCTTGACATATTGATGGATCATAGTGAGATGAGTTCTTCTATCTGACCATTGTGAGAACCTAGATCTCGATGATGTTATGTTGATATAAACCTTGATAAGGTTTTAGGTGAGTATGAGTTACTGACCATCACTTTGACTTGTTATTGGTGATGGTTACATGAGATAACCTAAGATTATCTTCATCTTGGGTGGTAGCATTGCTTGTATATCATGCTAGTTACCTGTATCGAGTCACCATATCCGTTTAGGATGATGACATCCCCTTAAGGAGCTCAAACGTTTTTTTGTACTAAACCCTGCAGGTTGAGTTAGCTCAAGTACAATAATAAGATTAAGTGGTACTACATAAGGAATTAAAGAGATTAATTTTTTTAAGCAGTCAGAGTGCTATAAATAACTAATGGACGTACGATATCTTAAATATGAGGATACGTAAGTCTAAGTACAAGCTCGACTCAATTTTGATAATAAAAGGGTAAGTTAACATTAATTCTCTAGTGGAATGAATAAATATTTATGAATTAATTTACGTTTTGGACTGAACATAAGATAATTAATTCATTTTAAGCCCATCTTATTCCTTGTATTTGATCCCTGGGCTGGTCCATCAAGGCCTATTACTACTGAAAATTTTATCCCCCCTATATGAGTTCCACTATGATTCTGTTCTGATTTATGTATTATTTTAATACATCTCCTATATCTAGATAGATATTATCTAATATTATTAGATATTAAGAGATAATTATTTTAGATAAGGATTATCTTTAAGTATATAGATTATTATTGTATTTATTAGATATGAAAGACACCTATCTAAATAGGATTCTAGGGAATGCAATATAAATAAAAGGTAGGAGAAAATTAGATAATCCTATTCCATGCTGTATTTTCAAAAATCACAAGAAGTAAATAGGAGGTGAAATTTTGCCATAAATTGCTCTCGCTAGTATTAGAGAATAGGCATCCGGGATAACAGTCCAAAAGATCAAAGCTGGAATCTTCAAATAATCTATTATCCTAGAAATTCACAAGAAAACACGAGAAAGCACGTATGTGTTGTAATTAAGTATATAGGAGCATGCTATGGATATAATCAATGTATGGTGTTTTAAACATCCAAGATAAATCCTCGGAAGCATGGATAAACTAAGATTTGCATTTAACTGTATGGTTACCTCTTACTCCATCTGTTGCTGCATAGACTCGTATACATGTCTGTTGACGTTCTGAGGCGTCAACTCACCAAATAGGTTAAGTCCGGGCATGGAATGATGAGTCGACTCTTCATGATATACGACTCCAGAATTAGTACAATGGATCTGGGGAGAGTAGCCGAGGGATGGGGGAATATCATATGTCTCAACTCTATCCTGAGACGTCTCTAATGTTGGATCAGTCAGCTCAATAAGTCCATTGTCTCGAGGGACGTCTGAACTAGGAACGTTTGGACTGGGCTACCACTCCCGATCTTTACCTCTCATCGTCGGATGATGTATGGCACGAGGGACGGGGGTATAAGGATCAGTACTATGTGAGCAACCACATCGAGTCTTATCCAAAAAAACTTTCGAACCACTTCTTGATCTTCAGAATCCACTTGTGTTCGATCGATTTCTTGATGCGTTGTTCGATCGTGTTCACTCCTCTCTCTTCACTCTCTCGAATAGTCTTTTGGATCCAACGACGGTCACTAGCACTAAGATGCATGTCGTGCTTACCACCATTGCTAGATGAAGAAGAAGAAGAAGATGGTTGTCTAGCACATTTCCATGTATCTTGTCTCTCCATAGACTGACGGCTCTCCACAGATTGACATTGTGGCTTCTCTGTTGAATTTGTATACTGAAAGCCAGAATGGTTGTGCTTGTATACGATGTTTTCTGTTACCATTATTACAATTTCCTAAGCTGAATTGTTTACATGATTGCATTGTATGTCTCATTATCTCATACAAAAGTTAGATCATATAATGTGTAGAAGATCATAGAAGTCTATTTCATTGGTTAAGCTTAATGAGATATAAAAGGGATTACAGTTGAGACAATTTGAGGACAAGTTGTCGATATATGCTACAGTATCGATAAAAAGTGATGTGACTTGGTTGCTTGTCTATGTTAATACGTCTTGACATATTGATGGATCACAGTAAGATAAGTTCTTCTATCTGACCGTCGTGAAGAACCTAGATCTCGATGACTTTACATTGATCTAAACATTGATAAGGTTTGAGGTGAGTATGAGTTATTGCCCATCACTTTGACTAGTTATGGGTAAGGGTTACATAAGATAACCCAAGTTTCTTCATATCTTCGGTGGTGGCAGTGCTTGTATGTCATGCTAGTTACCTGTATCGAGTCACTGTATCCGTTTAGGATGATGACAACCCTTTAAGGAGCTCAAAAAGTTTATTGTACTAAACCCTACAGGTTGAGTTAGCTCAAGTACAATAATAAGGTTGAGTGGTACTACTTAAGGAATTAAAGAGATTAATTATTTTAAGCAGTCAGAATATTATAAATAATTAATAAACGTGCGATATCTTAAATACGGGGATTTGTACAGCCCCAGATTCTTTGATTCCCGACCTGGTTTGTGTTCCCATTGGACCAACTACAAGGGCTTGAGCAAAGCAGTTCAAGGAAAGATTGCTGGTCTTAGATTAAGAAGTTTGGGCTCAAGAGTTGTCCAAGAAGCCCATTGGAGATGGCGATCCAATCAGCCCACGAGCGGTCAATTTAATTATGACGAATGAACTTGAGTTTTGAAGACTTTAGTATTTTATTTTTATGGCCCATGTGGGCCACGTTTTTTTTATGTTTTCGCAGCCCATTAGTATAGATCTTAGATAATTAGATTCATTCTTTGATAAGGAGTCCTTCTTTGATAAGGATTAGAGTTCAATTTTTCAGCCTATATAAAGGCTTGTAAGGGAGGGGGAGGGCGAAAATTCAGCATTTGATTTCCAACATATATGTGAGTTTTATTCTCTCTTCAAAAGCTCTTCGAATTTTCTTGTGTTTCCAAGGAATTTAGTTATCGACGTATCGACGAGACATCCATCCCTCATTCGTGTGTCATTCATCATCCCCGAGTTGCTGAATTAATACCATGTTGGGGAATAGGGAGTCAATCTATCCTATATCATACATTGGATTAGATTTAGAGGTTTTGGGATAGTTCCATCATTCAAGATAAGTCTTTCGTTTGCGTGTCAACGAATACGATCCGACTGGGTTCGTATCATTTGGTATCAGAGCACGGGTTCATCATCCAAGCTTGTTTCGTTCGTCAACTAGGAGTCATTTTCATGTAAAAAAAACTGCAAAATCCGTGCCACCAATCGATCCATATCACGTGTCTACCATATCACCTTGATTATCTCCTTAGTCAAATACGTGCAAAATCCGTGTCAAAACACGTGCAAAATACGTACAAAATCTGTGTCTACCATGTCACATTGATTCTCTCCATAGTTTCCTCGATTTCTTTCCTTTTACATAAGCGTTTTCCATACGTGATTAAGTGCCATAATTCTTTACCCTAAGGGATCGATTTTAGGGTTCATACATGTCATTTCCATCATCTTGTCGGCCACGATAAAACTAATCGCCAAAGTCATATACATCATCTTTTTGCTTCGTTCTTGAGATTTTTCGGATCTACGTTCCGTGAGGATTAAAAAAAACCTCGTATAGATTCGTTTGGTGCGTATTCTGTGTGCACTTTTTCTGGAGTTCAGTTAAACCTCGTTGTGTTTTCTGGGTTCCTTGGGTAGTATAGGTCGTGTTGAACAAATTTATGCACAACACCTTTTCGAGTCTTCGTTCTTGATTTTTTTCGTGACTTTCCTTTCGTGTCCTGTTTGATTTGTTGGTATTGAATTCATTTGTGGATTGAGAGGATTTGAGACTTTTGAAGGAGAATTTGAGTGGTAAAAGGCAAGAGTGTGTGAGATTATTAGAGGGATTAAAAAGCCAATTGATTGAGTGAAACATGAGTGTGAGTCATTCGTCTTGAGTGATACACGAGCGTTTGTGAGGTTGTGAGGTTCCTTGTATTTTCTCCTTATTTCTAACCTTTTTTTTTCACAGCAATGTCTGAAGGGTCCAATCAGAGGGACGATGACGATCTCAAGCGTTAGATAAAGTTCATCATGGAGGCCTTGCGATCTGAATTAGGCAAAATAATGACCAAAGAGATAGAGAGAGTACATGAACGGATTACTCAAATTGAAGAGAGACCTCGTAGGGAGGAACAACGTCGGCAAGATTCTATTGTGTATCAACTAGGTGGAGGACGAAGAGGAGGCGGAGGCGACAGGAATTTTTGTCGAGATGATAGATACGAAGAGGCTGAATTTGACAATGAGGAATATGAGTTTTCATATTTTGATGAAAGGCGGCCTAGGAAAAAGATCGAGAAGACAACAATCTGAGCAATATTAAGATAAACATCCCTTCTTTTCAAGGGAAAAATGATCCAGAAGTGTATCTTGAGTAGGAGAGAAAAGTGGATCTGATAGTCGATTGTCACAATTATTCAGAGCTCAAGAAAGTGAAGTTAGCAACGATCGAGTTCTCAGATTATGTCCTTGTTTGGTAGGATCAGCTGATGACGAGCAGAAGGAGAAACAGAGAGTATCCGATTGAGACATGGGATGAGATGAAGGCATTGATGAGGAAGCTTTTTGTGCCTTCCCATTATCATCGGGAGTTGTTCAACAAACTGCAGACTTTGAGACAAGGCGTTAGGAGTATGGACGAATACTACAAGAAGATGGAAATGGCTATGATTCGAGCCAATGTGGTTGCGGATCGAGAGGCCACTATGGCAAGATTTCTGGCTGGATTGCATTGGGATATTCGAGATAAAGTAGAGCTGCAACATTATGTTGAGTTGGAACATATGGTGTACATGGCCATAAAGATCGAGAATCAGCTCAAGATGAGGGGGAGCAGCATGAACCCGAGACAAAATCAGTCCACTGGAGATAGTCCCAACCTGCCACTAGTGGTTCCTCATCAAAAGTGAACCAATGGAAGAAAGAGGACCCAGAGAGAGAGAGAGAGGGGAGAGGAAGCCGTCATAATGCCCCGAACAAATTTTTCTAGTTCAGCAAATCAGGGAAAACCAACAGTTCCTGATACCCGTAATCGTGATCTGAAGTGTTTCAAGTGTCAGGGGATACCCGTAATCGTGATCGGAAGCTGTCCGAATAGCAGAGTTATGATCATGAGAGATGACGACAAAGTGGTGACGGGTGATGAGGATGTTGATCCAGAGATGCTAGCTTTGAAGACCCCGACATAGAAGAAGAAGAGATTGAGGAGATCTTACCACCTACGGGATTTATGAATCTGCTCGTCCATTTTGTGTGTTCTTAACCAACGTCTTCTGGGCCAGTAAATATCCATAAACCTACATTTTAGTTCATCATAAAACAACAATAATCCACGTTTCCTCTTCCTGGCCGAGTCATTAGGGTAACCATGTCCCAAGCACCCGTCCATTTTAAATATGACAATATCCATAATGATATTCATAACAACAAGCAAGCAAATGCAAAATTCACTTATAAGCACTCATTTATCAAGCAAACAAGGGAAAACCAACATTATGTTTCTATGTAATCACATAGACCTAGCTCATCCATTCATATCCATATCCATATGTATCAATGATTTTCATATCACGGTCGCATAGGCTCGTCCGTCCTATCGAAAAATCACATTCACACATCCATATCTGTATCCATATCCATAACCATATCACGTTTAGTCATGTAAACTCGCATAATGCAGACACATAAAACCAAGATCTATCACGCTTACATAGCCACATAAAACATCAACAAATAAACACATACCTCATCCCCTTTTTAAAAAAGGCAGCCTGACCGTAAGCTGAGGGCACCTGTACCTGATGAACAGTTTAGAACCACAAATTATAAACACTCGATTTCAAGAATACAATAGATACAAATCAAAGGAACTGCCTTGACATCATATTACTGCAAAAACTCGGTGGCAAGAATATTGCTCTGATACATGTTGTCACACCCCAATTCCCGAGGAAAGGCACGGATGACAGGGTATGATTAGGGGTGGGCGATAAGAAGCGGGAAAGAAAGAGGGATACATAAAGCATATATAACAAGAAGATGTGACAAGAAAATCGGGCAGCATCTCCTTTATAATTAGGACATATTATGAAGGAGATGGGTAAGCAAACAATTCACCAACAGAAATATATAAACAAAAACATACTTCATCGAATAAAATATCATCCGAATAGATACTCGTAATGCAAAGAAGCAAGATAGCATTACGTCCTGTTCAGTCTAGACCCGATCAACCACATATGCTCTTATAGAGACTCGCAGCATATCAACATCATAATAAATCTTGTTCCCAATTCAAAGAGCAAAACGGTAGGACAATAATACAACAACAACAATACGTACGTAACATAGCATCGCGGAAGCTAAAGACACGAAAGGACCCGCAGCCTTACCCCTCAGCATTGCCCGTCCAGCCGTTCTCCATCTGTGTAAACATTTGAAAAGATTTTGGGATGAGTACAAGCGCACTCAGCTGGTTTCTATAACATAAAACAAAATCCATGATAACCGTGTTCAGAACACTTACCTTAGAAGATTCCAAAACATAAACCCACTTCTAAGTAAGCAAAATATATTTTCCTTTTTGTACCTGGCCCATTATTACTATTACTCCCAATACAATCTCGGGTCTTTACCACCATCCGACTCAATCTTAATATCTCGGCCCGTAACGTATCCAGCCAGCCAACGCCCAGAATGTATACAGCCCGCTCGCTCGAACATATCCAGGCTAATTCGTGTGGCTTTCCGGGGTCTATCCTCTTCCAATCATAACCACTCATTTCGGGGTCTATCCCCTTCCAACCATAACCACTGATTTCTGGGTCTATCCCTTTTTTATCAATACTCAAGATGGTGATCAACCCATGGAATAGATATTCGTGCACAACCATGATAAAACCAAACTCGGAGTAGTGAACAGTAATAACTTCGCTAAAACATTTTCACAGTATGATATGTTTTATTTTGAAATATCAGAGTAAATAACTCAAAATAAGCATATATAATCCAACCTGCACTTACGAAAACGTCTACCCAGAGAGATCCACATATCAACAACCTTATTGATCATACTGGTAGGTACCTGGTAACAATATGGGACAACTTTTAGAGTCACATCCAATGAAGCAAAGCAACAACGTGATCAAAACAAAGATCAGAGCAAAATGAGGTTTTTCAACTTTTGAACCAACATTTGGCAACATCCGGGTTTTCAAATCCACTTGATGAAGAAGCCAAAAATGTTCATGGCATCGAAATCTATAAAGGGGTATATTGAAAATATGCATGCGTGCAAGATGACACCAAGCTTAGCAGTGAAGAAGCTTCAAAACTTGATGTTTATCCTCAGATCTAGGATAAACCATCTATAACCGATGCATGAAAATGGAAATATAAGCAATATGAAATTTTAGGAACATAGAATGACAAGCCATGTTGAAAAAGAATAACTTGGGCATGTACTTCCTTTAGAAACTCAAACAGACGAAAAACATCCAGGCATGTAAAAACACATAAAACAAAAAAAGGAATCGGTACGCTAGCAAAATGCATAGTCCGAAACTCAAAACCTAAAGGGCCTATAGCTAAAAAGTGGCCCGTCGACCACCAAATCGGAGGTCAACTAGGCGACGACGGCGACGCTAGGCGGTGGCAGTCGACGGCCAAATTGGCCGGTCTCTGGCCATTTTCTCATCTCGTCCCTTTAGAGATTCGAGTTCTACGCTATGCTATCTACAAAAAGGCGGAATCAAAATAAGAAAAGGATAAAATCAAAAATGGCGTACGGGGGCTGATCACGGTAGCTCTCAGCAGAACAATGACGTCGTCGCCGCCGAGCCTTCCCGGCTTGATCCCCACTCCTCCAGTGCTTCAGGAACGTACCTGAGGTTGCTCGGCTCTTCCGTAAACATAAAGAGATGCTTGAAAATGAATGTTGAAAATGAAGGCCCTAGGCCTTGATTCCTAGGGGAAAGTAGGTAGCTACGTAGCTGCTTGTGCAAGCGACCTTTTTCGAAAGCATAAAAACTGATGCAACTTTCGTAAATGGACTTCAAAAATAGCAAACTTGGTGCCCATGGACTCGCAATAAAATACCGGACACAACTACTATAAACATGATATACTTTTAAAAGATCTTTCGAAAAGCCTGTTTTTCAATATCTTCACCGGAGTGCCAAACCTTCGTGGGTAGTCGAAAACCTACATACTTAGTGTCTATGAACTCTTCATAAAATACTCTTCACAATGCCTGAGGTTTCATGTCAGTCGAACCATCGTAGCAAAAAGTTAACATTTTGCCTGCTCAACTTAAGATACACAAATAGTATCCTAAACATAAGTAAGTGTAAGCTGAAACCTTGAGCTGATAAATATATTTGAGCTCTTAAGGTTTGCTGTAACGTTGTAGACTTCCTTCTTAAAAAAATCGTTGGGTCCCGACAATTTAAAACTAGGTTATGATAAAATTAAGTCGCAAATTAGAGTTTTTGTTTTGATAATCAGAATACTAATTTATCGAAGCTCAATTTCGATTATCCATAATGTGAAAGTTTTATATTATAACTTTAAGCAATTAATAAAACAAGGAATATATATGTTATTCCTTTTGAGAGCGATTTTTCAACAACGATTAATTTTCGATAATTAATCTTGCGTTATTTTCTATACGACGAAGCTTAGAAATTTAATTCCATATTAATGAAAAAAAATAAAGTGATTATGACTTTCTTATTAACATATTTATATGACTCAAAAATTTTAGTGTAAAGTTGAAAGAATTTTAATCTTGGAAGTTCTATTAATGTTTTAAGAAACAATGGCATTTTTTTATATATTCATTTTCTACAATATTTTTATATATTAAAGAAAGAGGGATTGGACAAATAATTTCTTTTTTTTAATGATGGTCAAAATTATTACTTGGAGATATATAATTGTTCTTATTTTTTTTTTCATGATCTATATCATCACTTAAGATCTATATTATATTATATTATAATATTATATTATATATATTATATTATATTATATTATATTATATTATATTATATATTAAAATGAAAAATAAATGGAGACATGTGTTATTTTCTTCAATTATTTTCGAAATAAACAAAAATGGAAAGAAAAAGAGAAAAATTTGATGAGATAAGTGTAATATCCCGAAGTTTTAAAGCTTAATTACGATAATAAAGATCGAGAATTAGGATTTCGTCTCGATAATTGAATTAGTAACTTATCGAATATTGATTTCGACTATCTATGATACAATGGATTCTTATATCATATTCACTAATGATTAGTGAATTAAGGAATATAGTTTATACTTTTCTTTCGAAAGTATTATTCTAACGTCGATAGAATATCGATAGTTAATATTACGTTATTTTTCTAAGTGATGAAGCTTAGAATTAAATTTTCTTATTAAAAAATGAATGAATAAAGTGATTAAGACTTTATTATGAACTTCTTGAGATGGTTCGATTATTGACGTTTTGAGACGTTTCGAACGTCAACGTTTCGAGATGATTCGAAAACTTAGTCTAACGATTGAGGACTTATAATATTTAAATTCCTATGATTATTTTATGTAATAAGAGCATTATTTATCATTAAAATAATGCTAGAAAATTAAGGAATAAAGATTGAATAAAGTGAGCTAATTTTCGAAATTAGGGTTTCGAAAATTAGGGTTTGTGATATGGAATAATTTTGATTCTTTTTCCTATGATTTAATTTATCATCTAAGACTTATATTATGTCATATAGCTATTAATTGCAATAAATTAAAATGTGTGGCACCTACATTACATAAGTGCCGTTAATGTTGTAATAGTAGGATTAATTGAATAAAATTTGCTATCTTTCTATCATGCTATGTAGTAAATGTTATAGTAGGATATTTTTATACATAAGACAAGATGATTAATGAGAGGATCAAAGTGTAAGGTGTGGTGGCATTGTGGTTACCGAAATATGTTGACAAATGAGGAAAGAAGAAAAAATGAAACTCTTTGATTTGGATGGCATGCATGTGTTAATGTGTATGATCTTTGTATATTAGTATAAGACAAAACAAAAATCATCCTTTGTGCATTGAGGTGGCCGATCCATTGTAGTGAATAAAGGTGAAGGATTTTGTTTCATTAATTGATGATTGTGATGGGTATTAACTATGTCATAAGGTGATGTATTAAAGTAGTGGTGAGTCAAAGAAAAATTGTCTTGCAATGTTGTGTGTGATGACCGAAGGGTGTAGGGGATGGAATTAATGTATTAATTATTCTATTCCTTTAAGTTTTACCAATTAGTTATAAGATACAAACAAAACATCATCTCTTTTCCCCTATCTTATTACCGTGAGCAAGAAGAAGAAAAAAAAAGAGTGTTCTTCATTTTATTTCCTAAATCTTGGGTAGTAAAATCATTTGCCGTAAAAATCGACACCGATTAAAAGGTTAGGAATCGAACGAGCTTTTTATATATGTTAAGATTTTCGATTTTCAACCGTTTGATCTTATAATATGCTTATGTTGATTTATGATAAAATATGAGAAATATTGTTATAATGTTTTGTTGTTTATTAAAAATGTTTATTATGATGTATATGATTTATATATTATGATTAATTACAAAGTTAAGCATGCTATGAATTTTTATGTAATGACCGAAAACTTACAATGATAATATGTTGATGGATTAATGATATATGGTAGTAATTAAGCTCATAGTAATTTATTTAGAATTTTTGGAAATTATATGTAAACTATATGAAATTACCGAAAATTGTTGAGGACCATATGTTGATGTATAAATCATGTCTAAGTGATATTATAGCATTTAATTGTTGTAGAGCCCTAATAAAGTGTTACATGAATTTATTAGATTTTTAGAGAATAGTATTGTTCATGTTTGGAAATTTTGAGAATTTTAAATATTGGTATGTTGATGTATGAATTGTAATTGTTGAATATTATGATATATTAGGGATATATGATGATGATTAGGTGTTGTGAGATTTTATTGGATTTTTAGAAAAATGTTGGTTATATTTGTTGTGATGGCCGAGAGCCATATAGTGTAGAAAAATGATGTTCAATTTTTCTATAGCTAATGTTATTACATATTATTGATCCTATGTTAATATAGTATGTTATGTGAATTTATAAGAATTTTTGGAAGAGTTTTGATAATTATATATTTAAGGGTCGAAAGCTTAAGTGTAGGTTTTAGAGTATTAAATTTATTTTTATCAAGTATTATCGCATATTATGTGCTTAGAATATATTTTAGACCTACTAAGAATTTATGAGATTTTAGAAACATAGAATACTATGTTTAGGTCGAAACGTTGTGTTAAATGACGTAAGATGTGAAAAATAATATGTAATGTACAAGTTAGGTCATACTTAGGTAAAATATAGATCATGATTGTTGATTAACGTGAAAAAATCGAGACTTTGGATTATATGATTGGAAATCGATTGAAAATCGATTTATATGAAAATTTGTTAATATATATGTGAGTAATTAGAAATATATGTTAAGAAAAGTCAAAAAAGTTGACTTAAGTCTAAACGTATGAAATACGTTAGTATGTGATCAATGTTATGGTATACGTTGAATAAATACACTAATACGTGTAAAATGTAATAAAATTTTAAGAATATCTCTTTTGTGAGAAACGATTTAATAATTGAAATCATTTTATCGAAAGACGTTAGTATAAGTTTGACGTTTAACCTAAATGATTAATATGAGGCTGTAGATCATAATTCATCTCTATCGAAGTACGAGAAGTTATTAGTTAAGATATGCGATGAAACGACGTACTAATTTAGTTAAAGGGGTGCGAAGTATTATAATAGGAGTTATCAAAGCTTATTAGACTTTGACGTTCTTGAAAAATGTGACCGATGTACTAAATTAGTTTTTACGTAAAGGTGGGAGGCGGACATGATCGATTGGCGTAGAAAGAAATCGTTTTGAGAAAATCTACATTCCAGGTGGGCTTTACTATACTTCTCAAAGATAAAATGCTTATCAAATGATTTATTTACGAGGCTTTATTGCAAGAAATGATGATGAAATGTTTTATTTAATTACCTACCCAAATGTTTTTATTTTTATGTATGTATCCTATCCATGAATGTTTATGAATGTTGTTGGTTCGCTACCAACGTATGAATGAAAATCGAATTCGGATCCTTTGCCGGAGTGTAAGTTCCTAGGGTTAACGTGTACACATAAGGGTGACTGTGTGCTGAAAGGACAATTCTCGGCCGGTCACAGCGACGTAGAAGGAGGCCTACTTCTACGGCGTTAATGGTAATGTTATGAGGAAAGGAAAAGATTTGGATCATACATACAAGGAAAATATGTCTGGCCAGACAAATGTTTATGAAATGATGAAAATGTTTCGTAAGTACAAGGCCTTTTCAAATAAAACCGTCTTACTGTGATAGGGCAGTGTAAATTAAAGTGGATAAAATGTTTTGGCATGAGTTCACTGAGTGCATTCTTGTACTTAGCCCTGCATGTTTGTTTTTAAATGTGCAGGTTGAGCAGATGATGGATGGAGGTGTGTTGAGCAGTCGGTACCTTTTTGTCGCTGATAAGTAAAACCTTGACTACACATCGTCATATGTGTATTCACATGTTTTTTCGCTGCAATAGAACACTAAGTTCTATTTTGAAGTTAACAGTAAACACCTTCAGATCAGTTGAACCCTTTTGTTAAGGATCTGTTGGTCTAATTTCACATGTAAATTATGTGTGTCTTGTATCTAATGGTTTGAAGTTTCTTAGTTTATTTGATATTTGTCGCACATGTCTGTAGTAAATTGTCTTTCATGTCTCTTAATTACTGTTTCAAGTGATAGTCCCTACTAATCCGTCATTAGTAGTAGAGGGATGTTACAAAGTGGTATCAGAGCGGTTCCTCTTTGAATCAAAAACCTCCTTTCAAAGTCAAGTCTAGATTGAGTCACTAGACTTCTAGAAATCAGCTGACTATGCTCAACACTCCATCACATCAAGCTCAACTGGAATGAGGTAACTGATTTCTTCTCAAGATTGAAATGAAAAGTGAAAAAGTGAAAAAGGATTGAAATCATATCTTAAAAGTAAGGAAAGTTATGAAAGTTGGTTTGAAAAGAAAGATATGGAAAGAGTCTGTGAAGGAAAGTTTTGAGAAATGATGGAAAATGGTATAGACATTGATGTGTCAAAAGTAATATGATGAATTCGTGAAATTCAAAGGAAGGCGTGCTTACAAATGAGATATATTATGAAAGTTTGAAAGTTCTATTCAAATTTCAAGTTATAATGATGGATATGTTATCTTAAAGGAACATAGACGATATAAGAAGCATGATCACTTATTTCTATAGAACATTAAGGTATGAATGTAAGGACTTCCTCCCATTACAAGAACAAAAGTAAAGATGGACTTGAGAACTTCATTCCATCTTGAGATCGAAAAAAAGATTGATACGAAAACGAACGCAAAGATCAAACTAAAACAATGCGAGTTTTCAAAACGAGAACGACAAAAGCAAAATAAAGAAACCCAAGGAACGAGATGCAAACAATTGTAAAATGGGCGAACGACGGGAGTAGATGCGCAAGCATTAAATGGAAAAATAAGGGCCGGAAGGGGGCGTTCGAATTAAGTGCAGACGGGGCATAGAGAGAGTTTAAGGCCAGCCGGCGCGGGGCGTGCGCGGGCGCGGAGGCGCGAGCGATGCTGTCATGTGCAGTGTTTTTGTTTTGACCCGTTCTCATTCGTCTGGACTCCGATTTGCACACGGTTTTCACCTACATAATCCTATCGCAACGTACTTTACTTCTTATGAAGGACAAAATCCTTGATTCCTTCTCCAGAATTCATAATAATTAGATTAGGTTAGTTTAAGGTTTACATAGAACTAGAACTCTCTAGTTTAATAAGAATCTTAGAATGCAGCTTAAGAGTAAGATTTCCTAGTAGTACAAGTAGGGATATGATATGTGTAGTATGTAGAGACCCTTTGCTATTAACGTTTACCTGCTTATCAGATTTATTTAGATAAATTATCTGCTTAACAGATATGTTTGAATTACCTTAACTGCTTATCAAATGTGTCCAGATTGACTTATCTTAGTACTGTTTATGTAGATGGCGAGGAGACGATATACAGCGAAGAGAAGATTAGGACCCCGAGCTACACCAGGAGAGATTATCCATGCATACCGTACGTATAGGATGGTGTGGGGAAACAGTGTAGGGGAGTTTCTGACACATTATCTCCGCCACTGGATTGATGCTCATGAGCACGGCGTGACTGATTTTGACGGCATCAAGCGTCTTCTGACCTTATTGCCTTGTGACTGGAAGGGATATGCTACAGAGATATCGGGTGATTACATATACCGTGCAGAGGGTAGCTTTGATTTGATCGCAGATCTCCCGAGGTTCATCTGTCATTTGAGCTATGTTTACAGTGTCTACCGGGCTGCACCCAGAGGACCCTATCTTCCACCTCGAGGGTACACATGGCGCGACGACTCACCGGAATGGCTGTATCTGGAGGTCCCGAGGGAAGTTGATCCAGTAGTACCGAGGTATTTATAGGAAGAGGGCCGACCTGCACATGTAGAGAGGGCATCACGACCGAGGGCGTTGGGAATGCCGGTCTTTCCTCCGCTTTCAGTTGGACATCCGACTCAACCACCACTTCCTATTTTACCACCGATGACGGTGCCACCACCTCCAGCAGAACCCTATCCGCAGACAGCACGTATGAGGGTATCTGACCCACGAGACGATATGTGCCGGTGCGCGATATATTTGCTATAGGAGACGAGGGAGCGGGACCTTCTCGTACACGTGCCAGAGATGAGGACTTGGACGAAGACTCTGAAGAAGAAGAAGAGGATCCGGAGGAGGATCCCGAAGAAGAAGAAGACCCGAACGAAGATGAGAACCCGGAGGATAATCCAGAGAATAGTAGGAACGCGCATGTGAACATAGAGGATGGTAACGATGGAAGGTTTGATGAATAGTAGAAGGCTTTAGACGACTATGGATGTAAAATTTGTGTAGATATGTATAGATAGTATATGTGTAGTGTGAGTACTAACGTTATAGTGGTAGAAATAAAAGCATAGTATTTTTGTAACGTCATGTAATTAAGTATGTTAGTTGATGACGGTTAAGTTAGAAGAAGCATCGCTTTATGTACTTGACTTTCTTTTTGAGTATGATGACTTGTATATAATAGTCCTCTTTGAGGTAATTTTTCCTATATATATATGCATGATGACCCTAGATGGGCTTTTGTGGCAAAATGAGTATGAAAATGATGAATTGTTTTATTAAAGCTGTTATTATGAGATTGTATAAAAGTGTTATGTATGTGTAATGATTCGATAAACAATATGCAAATTATATGTTTTAAATAACAAAATGCCGCCTAGACGAGACCCTAAGCAGGAAATTAGGGGAAGAGGAAGAGAAAGAGAAAGAGGTAGGGGAAGGGGCAGAATTCCATTACAGGAAGATGAGGATATACCACTAACACCCCCACCTCCACCTGATCGTAGAATAGAAGAGCTTTTCTTTAAGCAAAATCCACCTTCTTTTAACGGAAAGGGAAGTCCTGATGACGCTGAACAATGGGTTAGAGTAATGGAGAGAATTTTCGATTTTCTCCACTGTACAGCACAAGAACGTCTGTCTTGTGTTACTTTTCAACTCTTAGGACCTGCAGATTTTTGGTGGGCAGCTAGAAGGAAGACTTTGACACCGGAACAAATGGATTATTTCTCTTGGGAAGATTTCAAGACAGAGATGTACAAAAAATACATCCCTAAGAGTTATAGGAAGAAAAATGAGAATGAGTTCTTTAGTCTGAAACAAGAACGAATGTCAGTAACGGAATACGATCGTGTCTTTTGCGATATGTCGAGATATGCTCCGGACCAAGTGAGCACTGACATGAAAATGTCCGAGAAATTCAGATCCGGCTTAAGGCATGAGATAAGAATGTCTCTTGCAAGTCACGACGACCTGACTTATACCGAAGCTCTCAGCCGTGCACTGGATATTGAGGTAGCAATGCCTGAGGACAAGCCGGCACATACTCAGACACAAAGTACTGGTGATAAGGGAAAGAGAAAGTGGGAAGGAAAATTCAATAATTTCAATCGAGGGAACTTTGGGAGTCAGAATAACAAGAGGCCATGGCAAGGGAACGTAGCGCCACAAGGGCAAGAATGGAAAAAGCCAGTATTTTCTACACCAATGAGGGGTCAACAAGAGCCAATAAAGACTCTTCCTTGCCCGAAATGTCATAAATTGCACAAAGGAGTGTGCTTAGCGGGCAGTGGCAGTTGCTTTAAATATGGTTTGAAGGGACACTTTGCATATGATTGCCCAGGAGTACGCCCGGGAATAGCGGGGAGGCCAAATCAGCCAGGCCATGCCCAACCACTCAGGGCTATTCAATATCAACCTCAACCTCAACCTCAAGAATACCACAAAGAACAACGACAAGCAACAACCACAAAGAAGAACCACGGCAACAACAGCAGAACCAGCAATGGCAAGCACCCCGTCAGCCACAACCGGCACAGGTTAGAGCTTATGCTCTGCATCAAAGGGAGAATGAACAAAACCAGGGGAACCTGGCAGATATGGGAAAACTTCTCAACATACCTATAATACTTTTGTTCGATACGGGTGCTTCACATTCTTTCATAGCGAAAGCATGCGTAGATATGTTAGAACTCGAATCAGAACAAGCAGATCAGGAAATGAGAATCTCTTCACCCATAGGAGGGATTATGATTGCTACTCATGTTTGCTCGAACTTAGAGTTGAACCTAGGATCACTTAAGGTTCTAGCAAATAACTTGAACATAATACCTATGGGAGATGTAGATATAATCCTAGGGATGGATTGGTTAGCCGAGAACCATTCCACAATCCTGTGCAAGGAAAGAAAAATTTCGTTCCATTTTCCTGGACAAGAAGCTATGAGCTTTCATGGAATCAACATGGGGAAGAAAATCCCAATTATATCGCGCTGAAGGCAAGGAGGATGATAAACAAAAAGGGTATCGCGCATTTCTTGTTTACCTGAATGGAGAAGATAAAACAGAGATAAAAGTTGAGGATGTGGAGATTGTTCGGGAATTTTTAGATGTTTTTCCCTAAAATTTACCAGGATTACCCCCTGATAGACAGTTGGAATTCACCATCGACCTGGAACCAAGATCAGCCCCAGTGTCGAAAGCACCTTATCGAATGGCCCCAAAGGAACTTGAAGAGCTGAAAATTCAAATTCAAGAGCTATTGGATCTAGGTTTTATCAGACCTAGTGTATCACCTTGGGGAGCACCTGTCTTTTTTGTCAAGAAGAAAGATGGTTCCTTGAGAATGTGGATAGATTATCGGGAACTGAATAAACTGACACTCAAGAACAAATATCCACTGCCAAGGATAGATGACTTGTTTGATCAGTTACGAGGAGCAAGTGTGTTCTCGAAGATCGACCTCAAGTCGGGTTATCATCAACTCAAGGTACGATCAGAAGACATATCTAAAACGGCATTCCGAACAAGGTATGGACACTATGAATTTATAGTTGTGCCATTCGGAATAACAAATGCACCAGCCGTATTCATTGACCTCATGAATACAGTGTTCCATCCATACTTAGATAAATTTGTCTTAGTCTTCATAGATGATATTCTCATCTATTCGAAGAATGAGGAAGAACATAAGGAAGACTTGAGAACGGTTTTGCAATACTTAAGATCCGAACGACTTTTTCTAAATTCAGCAAATGCGAATTTTGGCTTAAGGAAGTAATGTTCCTTGGACACATTGTGTCGTCAGAAGGAATTAAAGTGGATCCGGAAAAAGTAGAAGCAGTTCAAGGATGGAAATCACCAAGAACCCAAAACGAAATCAGGAGTTTCTTGGGATTAGCTGGTTACTATCGGAGATTCATTGAAGGATTCTCTAAGATAGCAAGGCCAATGACATAGCTACTCCGAGAGGGAATCAAATTTACTTGGGCTGAGGAATGCGAGGCGAGTTTCCAAAAGCTCAAAGAAAAGTAAACAAGTGCGCCAGTACTAGCAGTTCCAGAAGCAAACAAAGAGTATGTAGTCTATACTGATGCTTCCAAGAACGGACTAGGTTGTGTGTTGATGCAGGAAGGAAAAGTGATAGCCTATGCATCACGACAACTTAGACCACATGAATTAAATTATCCAACTCATGACCTAGAACTAGCAGCCGTAGTACATGCACTAAAGATTTGGAGACATCACCTCTATGGAGTGAGGTGTGAGATCTTCACAGATCATAAGAGTTTGAAATACTTATTCGAGCAAAGAGATTTAAACATGAGGCAAGGAAGATGGCTCGAATTAGTAAAGGATTACGACTGTGGTATAAATTATCACCCAGGAAAGGTAAATGTGGTAGCTGATGCCTTGAGTCGTAAAAGTCAATCCAAGTTAGGATGTCTCTTTACAAAGGAAGAGAAACTCATTGAAGAGTTTGAGGGAATGAAAATAGAAATGGTTGAACAACCAGAGACGATCATGAGTCATATTGCTACACTCACATTGACGTCTGACTTGAGAAAAAGGATAATAGACGAACAGAGGAATGATGAAAAGTTAGAAAGAACAAGAGTCAATGTAAGAACTGAAGGGCTGAAAGATTTTAGAGAAGCGCCTGACAATGCCTTATTGTTTGAGGAAAGATTATGTATTCCAAACAATAACGAGCTTCAAAATGAAATCATGAGTGAAGCTCATGATACCCCTTATACCGCCCACCCAGGCAGCACTAAGATGTACCAAGATTTAAAAGAAAAGTTTTGGTGGGAAGGCATGAAACGAGATATAGCTTCTTTTGTAGAACGTTGTCTTGTTTGTCCACAAGTAAAGGCATTGCATCAACGACCCTATGGAAAGTTACAGCCTTTGGAGATACCCAAATGGAAATGGGATGACATAGCAATGGATTTTGTGATGGGTTTACCAAGGTCAAATAGAGGTATTACTGCTATATGGTTAGTAGTGGATCGACTTACCAAGTGTGCACATTTTCTGCCAATTCAAATTACTCATGGATCTGAAAAGTTAGCCCAGTTGTACGTAAAGGAAATTGTACGCCTACATGGGGTACCAAAATCTATCACATCTGATAGAGATTCCAAGTTTACCTCTAGATTTTGGGTTAGCTTACAAAAAGAATTGGGCACGAAGTTGAATTTTAGCACAACTTTTCATCCACAAACCGATGGACAATCGGAAAGGACGATTCAAACACTTGAGGATATGCTAAGAACAGTAGTGTTGGATCGAGGTGCAAATTGGGAGCATGTTTTACCACTCATTGAATTTGCCTACAATAAAGTTATCAAGCGACGATTGATATGGCCCCATATGAAGCATTATATGGAAAGAAATGTCGATCACCACTTTATTGGGATGAAGTTGGTGAAAGGAGAATTTTAGGGTCTGACACAGTAAGTGAGATGATTGAGATCGTCCGTCAAATTAGGCAAAGAATAAAAGAAGTTCAAGATAGACAAAAGTCGTACGCTGATACGCGTAGATCTGAGCTACATTTTGAATATGGGAATAAAGTCTTTCTTAAAGTCTCTCCATCGAAAGGAATTATAAGGTTTGGAGTAAAAGGCAAATTGAGACCACGTTTTATAGGACCTTACGAGATCCTAGAGAGAATAAGCCCAGTTGCCTATAGATTGGCTCTTCCGTTGAATTTGGGGAATGTACATAATATTTTTCACGTGTCACAACTAAGAAAGTACGTATATGATCCAAAACATGTGATCCATCATTACGACGTGATCCTCAACCCAAATATGAGTTATGAAGAAGATCTTACGGCTATTTTAGATCGTAAGGTTCAACAGTTAAGAAACAAGTCCATATCTCTAGTGAAAGTGCTGTGGAGACACCATGGACAAGAAGAGGCCACGTGGGAGCTTGAGGATGCCATGAAAGAACGATACCCCAAACTTTTCTAAGGTATGCAAATTTCGGGATGAAATTTCTTTTAAGCGGGGTAGAATGTAATATCCCGAAGTTATAAAGCTTAATTACGATAATAAAGATCGAGAATTAGGATTTCGTTTCGATAATTGAATTAGTAACTTATCGAATATTGATTTCGACTATCTATGATACAAGGTATTCTTATATCATATTCACTAATGATTAGTGAATTAAGAAATATAGTTTATACTTTTCTTTCGAAAGTATTATTCTAACGTCGATTGAATATCGATAGTTAATATTACGTTATTTTTCTAAGTGACGAAGCTTAGAATTAAATTTCCTTATTAACGAAATGAATAAATAAAGTGATTACGACTTTATTATGAACTTTTTGAGATGGTTCGATTATTGACGTTTTGAGACGTTTCGAACGTCAACGTTTCGAGATGATTCGAAAACTTAGTCTAACGATTGAGGACTTATAATATTTAAATTCCTATGATTATTTTATGTAATAAGAGCATTATTTATCATTAAAATAATGCTAGAGAATTAAGGAATAAAGATTGAATAAAGTGAGCTAATTTTCGAAATTAGGGTTTCGAAAATTAGGGTTTGTGATATGGAATAATTTTGATTATATTTCCTATGATTTAATTTATCATCTAAGACTTATATTATGTCATATAGCTATTAATTGCAAGAAATTAAAATGTGTGGCACCTACATTACATAAGTGTCGTTAATGTTGTAATAGTAGGATTAATTGAATAAAATTTGCTATCTTTCTATCATGCTATGTAGTAAATGTGATAGTAGGATATTTTTATACATAAGACAAGAGGATTAATGAGAGGATCAAAGTGTAAGGTGTGGTGGCATTGTGGTTACCGAAATATGTTGACAAATGAGGAAAGAAGAAAAAAATGAAACTCTTTGATTTGGATTGCATGCATGTGTTAATGTGTATGATCTTTGTATATTAGTATAAGACAAAACCAAAAATCATCCTTTGTCCATTGAGGTGGCCGATCCATTGTAGTGAATAAAGGTGAAGGATTTTGTTTCATTAATTGATGATTGTGATGGGTATTAACTATATCATAAAGTGATGTATTAAAGTAGTGGTGAGTCAAAGAAAAATTGTCTTTCAATGTTGTGTGTGATGACCGAAGGGTGTAGGGGATGGAATTAATGTATTAATTATTCTATTCCTTTAAGTTTTAACAATTAGTTATAAGATACAAACAAAACATCATCTCTTTTCCCCTATCTTATTACCGTGAGCAAGAAGAAAAAAAAAGAGTGTTCTTCATTTTATTTCCTAAATCTTGGGTAGTAAAATCATTTGCCATAAAAATCGACGCCGATTAAAAGTTTAGGAATCGAACGAGCATTTTATATACGTTAAGATTTTCGATTTTCAACCGTTTGATTTTATGATATGCTTATTTTGATTAATGATAAAATATGAGAAATATTGTTATAATGTTTTGTTGTTTATTAAAAATGTTTATTATGATGTATATGACTTATATATTATGATTAATTACAAAGTTAAGCATGCTATGAATTTTTATGTAATGACCGAAAACTTACAATGATAATATGTTGATGGATTAATGATATATGGTAGTAATTAAGCTCATAGTAATTTATTTAGAATTTTTGGAAAGTATATGTAAACTATATGAAATTACCGAAAATTGTTGAGGACCATATGTTGATGTATAAATCATGTTTAAGTGATATTATAGCATATTATTGTTGTAGAGACCTAATAAAGTGTTACATGAATTTATTAGATTTTTAAAGAATAGTATTGTTCATGTTTGGAAATTTTCGAGAATTTCAAATATTTGTATGCTGATGTATGAATTGTAATTGTTGAATATTATGATATATTAGGGATATATGATGATGATTAGGTGTTGTGAGATTTTATTGGATTTTAGAAAATGTTGGTTATATTTGTTGTAATGGCGAGAGCTATATAGTGTAGAAAAATGATGTTCAATTTTTATATAGCTAATGTTATTACATATTATTAATCCTATGTTAATATAGTATGTTATGTGAATTTATAAGAATTTTTGGAAGAGTTTTGATAATTATATATATAAGGGTCGAAAGCTTAAGTGTAGGTTTTAGAGTATTAAATTTATTTTTATCAAGTATTATCGCATATTATGTGCTTAGAATATATTTTAGACCTACTAAGAATTTATGGGATTTTAGAAACATAGAATACTATGTTTAGGTCGAAACGTTGTATTAAATGACGTAAGATGTGAAAAATAATATGTAATGTCCAAGTTAGGTCATACTTAGGTAAAATATTGATCATGATTGTTGATTAACGTGAAAAAATTCGAGACTTTGGATTATAGGATTGGAAATCGATTGAAAATCGATTTATATGAAAATTTGTTAATATATATGTGAGTAATTAGAAATATATGTTAAGAAAAATCAAAACATTGACTTAAGTCTAAACGTATGAAATACGTTAGTATGTGATCAATGTTATGGTATACGTTGAATAAATACACTAATACGTGTAAAATGTAATAAAATTTTAAGAATATCTCTTTTGTGAGAAACGATTTCATAATTGAAATCATTTTATCGAAAGACGTTAGTATAAGTTCGACGTTTAACCTAAATGATTAATATGAGGCCGTAGATCATAATTCGTCTCTATCGCAGTACGAGAAGTTATTAGTTAAGATATGCGATGAAACGACGTACTAATTTAGTTAAAGGGGTGTGAAGTATTATAATAGGAAGTTATCAAAGCTTATTAGACTTTGACGTTCTTGAAAAACGTGACCGACGTACTAAATTTTTTTTACGTAAAGGTGGGATGCGGAAGTGATCGATTGGCATAGGAAGAAATCGTTTTGAGAAAATCTACAATCCAGGTGGGCTTTACTATACTTCTCAAAGATAAAATGCTTATCAAATGATTTATTTACGAGGCTTTATTGCAAGAAATGATGATGAAATGTTTTATTTAATTACCTGCCCAAATGTTTATGTTTTTAAGTATGTATCCTATCCATGAATGTTTATGAATGTTGTTGGTTCGCTACCAACGTATGAATGAAAATCGAATTCGGATCCTATGCCGGAGGGTAAGTTCCTGGCTAGGGTTAACGTTTACACATAAGGGTGACTGTGTGCTGAAAGGATAAATCTCGGTCGGTCACAGCGATGTAGAAGGAGGCCTACTTCTACGGCGTTAATGGTAATGTTATGAGGAAAGGAAAGGATTTGGATCATACATACAAGGAAAATATGTCTGGCCAGACAAATGTTTATGAAATGATGAAAATGTTTTGTAAGTACAAGGCCTTTTCCAATAAAACCCTTGTGTCTTACTGTGATGGGGCAGTGTAAATTTTAGTGGATAAAATGTTTTGGCATGAGTTCACTGAGTGCATTCTGGTACTCAGATCTGCATGTTTGTTTTTAAATGTGCATGTTGAGCAGATGATGGATGGAGGTGTGTTGAGTTGAGCAGTCGGTACCTTTTTGTCGCTGATAAGTAGAAACTTGACTACACATCATCATATGTGTATTCACATGTTTTTCCGCTGCAATAGAACACTAAGTTATGTTTTGAAGTTGATAGTAAACACCTTCAGATCAGTTGAACCATTTTGTTAAGGATCTGTTGGTCTAATTTCACATGTAAATTATGTGTGTATTGTATCTAATGGTTTGAAGTTTCTTAGTTTATTTGATATTTGTCGCACATGTCTGTAGTAAATTGTCTTTCATGTCTCTTAATTACTGTTTCAAGTGATAGTCCCTACTAATCCGTCATTAGTAGTAGATGGCTGTTACAATAAGATATGTATTTTGTTGAATAAAGAAAGATATTTTATTTTTGTTTGATAGTGAAAGGTAGAAATATATTTTATTCTTGTTTTGATAGTGAAATGTATTTATTTTATGATAAGATAAGATATTTATTTTGATGATAAGATAAGATATTTTATTTTTGTTTGGTAGTGAAAGGTGTTCATTTTTATGAGATAAGATAATTATCTTATGTTGACTAAAATGATTTTTTTTTAAAAACCTGAATAAAGAGAATATATCATCAAGTGGGTGAATTTTCTTCCTCATTTCCCCTAAACCACCGAAAACTTTGAGAAAAAATAGGGAAAGTGTGTAACAACCCACTATTCCTAAGGACAGATTAGCAGGGACTATTACTTGGAACGAGAATTAAGAAACGTAGAAAGAAAATGGGATATCGAATTGTAAGACATATATCAAGGATACTTCTAAAACTTCAAAGCATTTGAGATTAAGCACACATAATTTACATACGAGAGACTAGACCATCAGATCTTTAACAAAAATGGTTCAACTGATCTGAAGGAATTTAGTTCTCTACTCAAAATATAACTTAGTGTTCTTGCAGCGGAAAACATGTGAAGTACACATATGAAGATGTGCACTCAAGGTTCTACTATCAGCGACAAAAGTTTTCTACTGCTTAACACTGCTCCATCGCATCACCTGCTCAACTTGCACATTTAAAACAAACATGCAGGGTTGAGTACAAAGACTCAGTGGACTTATGCCAAAACATACATCATAACTTTAAATTACACTGCCCCATTAGTAACACACAAGGTTTTATTTGAAATGCTCGTGCTTACTAAATATTTTCTGTCATTTTCCATAAACATTGTCTGGCCAAACATATTTTCTGTCTGTATGATCCACATCCCATCTCATCTTGCGCAGAGAAGGAGGCCTCCTTCCACGGAGGTCGGACCGCCGAGCAAACCTTCAAAGACACGGTCACCAGAATTTGCCGAGCAAACCTTTCACCTTAGTGTACACGTTAATCCTTGCTAGGAATTTCTCCCTCTAGCATAAGATCCGAATTCGATTAAACTTACGTTGGCGAACCAACACTGATAGGATCCATATATAAAACATAAACATTTTGGGCAGGTAATTAAATAATAGCATTTTATCATCATTTCTCAAAAGAAAGCATCATAAATAAAACATTTATCATTTCATTTTATCCTTGAGGAGAAAAAGCCCACCTGGTATATTCTGCTTCTCAAAACGATTTTCTTCTTACTTCAGCTTTCACTTTCGTGCTCCACCTTTACGTAAGAAACTAATTTAGTACGTCGGTCGCATTTTTTAAAATCGTCAAATTCTAATAGAACTCGATAACTTTTAAATCTTATAAAGACTTATTAACTAAATATTAACCTTCTAAAGACTTTGTATCTTTTAACCAATTTAGTAAGTCTTTTGATCGAATATTCTAACTTATAACTTCTCATTTTTAAACTGAGACGAAACCTTGCTTCAGACCACATATTAATAAATTAGGTCAATCGATGACTCATATTAACTATTTTCTGATAACATGATTTCAATTATGAAATCGATTCTTATAAAAGAGATATTCTTATATATCTAATGCGTCTCACACGTCTTAGTGTATCTGTAATATCCCAAAGTTTTAAAACTAAGTTACGATAATATAAATCGTTAATTAGGGTTTTGTTTCGATAATCAAAATAGTAATTTATCGAAGCCCAATTTCGACTATCCATAATACGAGGATGTTCATATTATATCCATAAACGATTAGTAAATTAATGAATATATATATATATATATATATATATATATATATATTATTCCTTCAAGAGCATTTTTCTAACGTCGATTAATTTTTGATAGTTAGTCTTACGTTATTTTCTAAGCGACGAAGCCTATAATTTAATTCCTTATTAACGAAGAACGAATAAGGTGATTACAACTTTATTATCAGCGTTTTTGAGACGATTAAAATATCAACATTTTTGAGACGATTCGAATATCTAGTATAAAATTTAAAGAATTTCAATATAGGAAATCTTATGATTATTTTGTGAAAAAATAGCATAATTTTTATATAATCCTTCATTAAAATAATTTTATTTATTAAAGGAATGAAGATTTGATAATTTATTCTTATTTTCTAGCTATAGTTCGAAAATTCCATTTTAGGACATGCAATTGTTCTTATTTATTTTTCCTATGGTTTATTCTATCATCTAAGACCTATATTATGTCACATTGCTATTAAATGAAAAAATAAGACATGTAGCATATTGTTATGCATAGTGGACGAAAATTTGTGTATATGTGTGAAAAGAAGAATTATTTCATCTTTTATGATAGTGATGTGTATTTATTATGATATTGAGATGTTATTAATTTAGAGATAAGATATTTATTAATAAAAGAAGTGATATGTGTTGTATTTGTTTGTAGTAGCCGAAAACTTTGACAAAATGTGAGAAGAAGAAAATTCAAATTTCTTTGATAGTGATAGTTAATGATATTGAAAATGAAAGGTATTTAATTTATGTATTGGATAAGATTATTATTTGATAAAGTGAGGAGTATTATTTAGGGGTGGTGACCGAAAATTGTCAAGTGTGAAAGGAAGAATTTTTTTTTATCTCTTGTTGATAATGAAAGGTATTTAATTTAGTGATAAGATGAAATAATTAATTAATGAAGTGATAATGTATTATTTTATTTCCTAGTGAAATGTAATACCCCGGATATTTAAACACCAATTTTTTAAATTTTGAAGGAAGTTGATTACGATGAATTCAAAAATGAAAATGAATGTCGATAATTTTCGATATTAAGTGAATAGAAAATTCTATTAAAATTTTCGATTATAATGGATCATAATAACAAATAATTATGTTTTAAATATATATAGAATATTAACTAGATAAGTATTACTCTAATAAAGAAAAATTACATCTTCTTTTATATGATCTATGATTTTCGAAAATTAGGATATATACATGGATAAATTGTGATGAAATTGTGATCAAATGTAGGATCACCAATGTGAGGAGATATTATTTTGTTGTATATGGAAGATATTTAATTTATGTGATAAGGTAAGATAATGACATTTTAGAGATAAGATATGGTTTGAAAATGATATTTTCTTTAAGATAAGATTTGCTAGGATATTTTAATAAAAGATAAGGTAAGATAATTAATTATGTTGACCAAAGAGATGATATTTATGCTTTAATAAAGTGATTACATCAATTAGATAAAATTTTTGTCTTTATCTTTATAATTTTCGAAAAGGTTGAATAAATGAGTAGATATTTACCAAATAATTTATTTAATTACACAAGCTTTAATATTTGATAAATATCATGAATTCAAGGTCAATCTTATCTCCTAAATACCATATGATTTTCGAAAATAAGAAATAATAGAAAGTAGAAGGAAAATTGTTATTTAATTTCTAAAGCTTGTAATTTTCGAATAAAATGGGGAATTTAGCTAGACTTGTACTAAAAATTTATTTTATGGTACAAGAGCATTATTTATATATAATTCTTCATTACAATAATTTTAGAATGAAGATTTGATAATTTATTCTTAATTTTTAAATATAATTCGATAACTTCACTTTAGTATATAAAATTGTTCTTAATTATTTTTCCTATGATTTATTCTATCATCTAAGATCTATATTATTTCACATAGCTATTAAAAGGGAAAAAAAATTATGTAACATATTTATATAAAGTGGACAAAAATTTGAAAATACGTGTGAAAATAAGAAATTTTTCATCTCTTATGATAATGATGTATAATTATTATGATGTAGAGATATTATTAAAGTTAAGATAAGGTGAATTATTAATTAAACAAGTGGATGTGTTAATTATGTCATTATGGCCGAAATTGTTGACAAAATTAAGAAAGAAAGAATTTTGAAACTCTTTGAAAATGATGTTTAATTCTTTGAAAGTGATATGTATTTAATTTTTGCATAAGATAAGATGATATTTTAATATAGTATTATTATAGTGTAATGACCGAAAATTTGTATGCAAATGTGAAAGAAAGAAAATTCAAACTTTGTGATAATGATGTGTTATTATTTTGATAAAGAAAGGTAATTAATTTAGAGATAAGATATGATGAATAATTAAAGTATAGGATAAGATAAATTTTTTTCTTATATTACAACTTGATGGCCGAAATTAAGGGATAAGATAACAGGTGTAAATTTTTGACTTTTAATTAAGATATTTTGCTAAAGTATGATTAAAATATCTTATTACTTCTATAAATAGATATCACATCTCTCTTATGGTTATTGTGACCGAAATTAAGAGGAAAAAAGAGAGAAAGTGTTCTCCAAAAATTCTCTTCAATCCTAGGTAGAAAAACGTTGTCGTCGCCGATCAATCCCGATTAAAAGGTTAGAAATCATACAACCTTTTTATATATGCAAAAATATTAGATATCCATCCATGAAACATTAAGTTATATGCTTTTGTTATTCTATATGAAATTTTAGAAATTTTGTTAAATGTTTAGGTTGTTAATTAAATATGTTTATATGATGTTTGTAAGCTTATATTATGAATTTAGTACAAAGTGGAGCATGATATAATTTTTCTCATGAAAACCGAAAATATGTAAGATTTATATGTTGATGAAAATGAATTTTAATTGTTGTTTTGAGCATGAAATGATAATAGTTAAGTAATGTTTAAGTATGTATGATTTAAATCATAATTTTTGGAAAAATATGGAATAATATGTCATGATGATTTCGAAAATCATAGAGTATGGAATATTGATGTACAAGTTGTGTATGATGAATATTAAGGCATATTATTGATATATGATGCTAATAATATGTTGTGAGAATTAATTAGAATTTTTGAAAATTATTTATTTGATTTTTCAAAAATTTCGAAAACCATAATATAAGGGTTTTGATGTCAAATTCTTATAACTAATGTTATTTGATATTATGGATCTTATGTTAATATGGTATGATATGTGAATTTATAGGAATTTATGGATAAGTTTTGAAAATAGATTAAAAAGGGCCGAAAATAAAGAAAAAGGAAAAATAAAGTTTCAAATTTATTTTATTACATGTGATGACATATTTAGGTCCAAAATTATGTTTAAGATATGCTATGAATTTATGTGAATTTTTAGATGAAGTATAATATGCTTATGTTGAAATAATTGTTAAGTGACGTAAGACTTTGAAATATAAAGTGTAATGCTTAAGTTAGTTTTACATGTGTGTATGTTGAGCATGATTGGTTGTTAATATGAAAAATTGAGACTTATGGGAATATGATTATTAATACCTTAGAATTTGAGTATATATAAGATGAAAAGTGAAGCAAGAAAATATTACTAATAAACTAGAGTTGTTGAAATTTATAATTGAGAATATGCGTTAGTGCACGACGAAGTTAGTTATGAAATTAAGGTTCGTAATCTAGGAAAAATGATGTGAACTGAAGGAAAGAATGAAAGGATGGAGTATCATCTCTCTTCGAGACACGACGAATATAATCAACTTAATATAGTTGTTAAGTGCGATAAAAGAATCCTTTGATGTCAATAGAGTTGATGTTAGTAAGTCTGTTGTTTCGGATCGATGTTTTTCGGAAAAGCGTAGTGATGTGCTGAATCTCGTTTCTTACGTTAATAAGGTTCGGCTCAAAAGTTGAAAGAAGACGACAAGTGATCACTAGTGTCATAAGAACAATAAATTCTTAAGGTGGGCATTCTTTTCAAAGCAAATTATGGGCTTTCTTGGAAAGACGATATTTAACGAAAATATTTACTGTTATTACTTTACTGTTTTTCTTATACTGCAAATGGTTAAATACGATATTGCCTGCCAAATATTTTATGTTTTGTATATATCCATTCGGGTTGGTCGGGCCAATAGGAGATTACGAATTCGGATCCTACTGGTGACATGCTAGTTAGGATTGTGTACACTTAGCTTCTGAACCGTTCGCGGTCAGTCGTGCGTCCGGGTGAAGGGAGGCCTCCCTCCCGGCGCGTTCCATAGCCGACTTGGAATATACATTGTAAGAAAATGACTGGGCAGTCGACTTTGAGAAAATGATGAAATGTTTAGTAAGCATAAGGCCTTTTCAAATAAAACCCTTGTGTCTTGCTGTGATTGTGGCAGTACAATAGGTCGTGAATGAAATTAAAAAAAAAAATGTTTTCGGCATGTGTCCATTGGGTACTTTGTACTCAGCCCTGCATGTTTATTTTTAAATGTGCAGGTTGAGCTAGTGACGGAACGGAGCGGAGTTGAGCGGAAATCTTTTTGCAACTAAGTATGGAACGTCTTTTGGTTCGCCTTGAGAATGCATCTTCATATGCATGTCTCACACGTTTATTCCGCTGCAAACTCTTGAAACTCTTTTATATTCTATAACTATGTTAAGTTCTTGAATGTTTTGTTGGAAACCTTGTAAGAGCCACTTTTGTCAGAACCTTCGAAACAATCCTTTATATAAATTATTTCCTTCTATCCTTAATCTCGTTTATGCTTATGCAACATCTATGCTTCCTCACATGTGAAATGAGTTGAAAATCTCTTTCTTTTAATATTTACTTTATCCAAACCTAAGTCGCGGTCCGATAAGGTAGTCATTCGGGATTAGCCGAATCGGGCTGTGACATGAAAGGTGATCATTTCTAATTGATAAGATGATTAAATTTTGTTGACTTTATGTAGATTTTTTAAAAGCATGAATGAGATTAATATATCATCAAGTGAATAAAATTTCTCCTCATTTTCACCATTGCTACCGAAAACTTGAGAAAAAAAGGGAGAGTTCATCAAATTTTCTTTTCAAATCTTAAGTTAGAAAAACGTTTTCTTCGCCGATCGATTCCGATTAAAAGGTTAGAAATTGTACAAGCTTCTTATATATGCAAAAATATTAGAAATCCATCCATGAAAATTTAAGTTATATGCTTTTGTTATTTCATGTGAAATTTGAGAAATTTTGTTAAATGTTTAAGTTGTTAATTAAATATGTTTATATGATGGTTGTAAGCATGTATTATTTATTTAGTGAAAAGTTGAGCATGTTTAAAATTTTCTTATTATTTCAAAATTTATATGTTGGTGATTATGATTTTTGATTATTGTTTTGAGCATGAATTGATAATAATTGTTTTGAGCATGAATTGATAATAGTTAGTAATGTTTAAGCATGTATGAATTAATTCATAATTTTTGGAAAATATTGGATATTATTTCACAATTTTTTTTAAAATCTTAAGGTATGATATGTTGATGTTTGATTTGTGTATGATGGATATTATGACATATTGTTGATGTATAATGATAATAATGTGTTGTGTGAATTAATTAGAATTTTTAAAAATTGTTTATTGATTTTACAAAAAAATTCGAGAACTATAGGTGTAGAGTTTTGATGTCAAATTTTTCTTTCTCTAATATTATTTGATATTATTGATCCTATGTTAATATAGTATGTTATGGGAATTTATAGGAATTAATTGATAAGTTTTGAAAAAATGTTCAAAAGGACCGAAAACATTAAGAAAGGGAAGTTAGAGTTTCAAATTTATTTCATTAAAGGTGATCACATATTTAGTCACAAAAATATGTTTAAGACATACTATGAATTTATGTGATTTTTAAAACGAGGTATAATAATTTTTACGTCAAAACGTTTTGTTAAGTGACGTAAGGTTTTGAAATATAAAGTGTTATGCTTAAGTTAGTTTCATATATATGAATATTTGGACATGATTAATTGTTAATGTGAAAAATCGAGACTTATGGGAATGTGATTAGAAATCGATTAGAATTAGAGTATATATATGTAAGTTAATAGTTTTATATATGAACGTTGAGAAATACATGTTTTGAAGTCAAAAATGACTTAGTTAAAGTATGAATGTGTAAAGTATGTTAGTGCGTGAGTAGAGTTATGTTTTACGCCTAGTATAAATATGGGTTTCGTTGAATAAATACACGCCTAGTATAAATATGGGTTTCGTTGAATAAATACACGAAGACATGTAAGACGCATTAGAGATATAAGAATATCTCTTTTATAAGAATCGATTTCATAATTGAAATCATTTTATCGAAAAATGTCAATATGAGTTCGATAATTAACCAAATTTATTGGTTTGTGGTCTGAAGTAAGGTTTCGTCTCAGTTTAAAAATGAAAAGTTATAACTTAGAATATTCGATCAAAAGACGTACTAAATTGGTTAAAACATATAAAGTCTTTAGAAGGTTTATATTTAGTTAATAAACCTTAATAAGATTTAAAGGTTATCACGTTCTATCAGACTTTGACGATTTTCAAAAATGCGACCGACGTACTAAATTAGTTTTCACGTAAAGGTGCGAGGCGAAAGTGAACGTTGAAGTGAGAAAGAAATCGTTTTGAGAAGCAAATATACTAGGTGAGATTTTTCTCCTCAAGGATAAAATGAAATGAAATGATAAATGTTTTATTTACGATGCTTTCTTTTGAGAAATGATGATGAAATGCTATGATTTAATTACCTGCACAAAATGTTTATGTTTTATGTATGGATCATATCAGTGTTGGTCCGCCAACGTAAGTTTAATCGAATTCGGATCCTATGCTAGAGGGAGAATTTCTAGCAAGGATTAACGTGTACACTAAGGTAACAAGATTTCTTCGAAATGTTTGCTCACCGCCATTCTGATGTTGTGTCTTTGAAAGGTTTGCTCGTCAACACGGCGTCCGTGGAAGGAGGCCTCCTTCTACGGCGCAAGGTGAGATAAGATATAGATCATACAGATAGAAAATATGTCTGGCCAGAAAAAGTTTATGGAAGATGACAGAAAACGTTTAGTAAGCATGAGCATTTCAAATAAAACCTCATGTGTTACTGAAGGGGCAATGTAATTCAAAGTTATGATAAATGTTTTGGCATAAGTCCACTGAGTCTTTGTACTCAGCCCTGCATGTTTGTTTTTAAATGTGCAGGTTGAGCTGGTGATGCGATGGAGCAGTGTTGAGCAGTAGGAACTTTTGTCGCTGATAGTAGAACCTTGAGTGCACATCGTCATATGTGTACTTCACATGTTTTCCGCTGCAAGAACACTAAGTTATAATTTGAGCAAAGAACTAATTACCTTCAGATTAGTTGAACCCTTTGTTAAAAGATCTGATGGTCTAGTCTCGTATGTAAATTATTTGTGCTTAATCTCAAATGCTTTAAAGTTCTAGAAGTTTTCTTGATATATGTGTCACAATTCGATATCCAATTATCTTTTCCGCTTCTTAGTTTCCGTTTTAAGTAATAGTCCCTACTAATCCGTCCTTAGGAATAGTGGGCTGTTACAATATCTATTCAGAGAAATCCATATTTATACTTGGCGTAAAACATAACTCTAATCATGCACTAACATACTTCATACATTCATACTCTTATCAAGTCATTTTCAACATCAAAACATGTATTTCTCAACATTCATATTTAGAACTATTAACTTACATATATAGTGGAAATTCATATATATAGCCATCCAAGTTAAAGAATGTCAAATTATAGCCACCAACATAAAAATATCAAATTATAGCCAACTTACTGGCCCTATTGGGACTATTATCACCAAATAGTACCAAAAATTGTTTAGGTATTTTTCCAAAATTTTCAAAAACTATAGGATGAAGGGTTTTGATGTCAAATTTTTCTATGTCTAATGTTATTAGATATTAATGATCCTATATTAATATAGTATGTTATGTGAATTTATAGGAATTTATGGAAATATTTTGCTACTTTTTCAAAAAAAAATTGAAAAGTTTAAAGTTAGAAGTTTTGGAGTTTCAAATTTATTTCATTAATTGTGATCACATATTTAGGCCCAAGAACATGTATAAGATATGCTATGAATTTATGTGATTTTTAAAATGAGATATAGTATATTTATGTTGAGACGTTTTGCTAAGTGACGCAGAAATTTGAATTATAAAGTGATATGCATAAATTAGTTATATATATATATATATATATTTGGGATTGATTGAATGTTAAAGTGAAAAATATATATATATATATATATATATATATATATATATATATTGGGCATGATTGAATGTTAAAGTGAAATTATTAGATTTATTGGAGTATGATAAGTAATAAATTAGAATTAGAGCATATTATGCAATTTAATTGTTCTAAAGGTGAATTTTCAAAAATACATTAGTTTGAAGTTGAAATGACTTGATAAAGTACGAATGTATGAAGCATGTTAGTGTATGAGTAGAGTTATGTTTAACGCACAGGGTTATGTTTTATGCCTAGTATAAATATGGATGTCTCTGAATAGATAAACTAGGACGTATGAGATGAATTAGAGATATAACAATATCTCATTTATAAGAATTGATTTCATAATTGAAATCATTTTATCAGAAAATGATTAATACGAATTCAAATGATTGTCCTAATTTCTCATAATGAGGTATGAAGCAATGTTTCGTCTCACTTAGAAACGAGAGTTTATAAGTTAGAATTTTCAATGAAAATACGACCCAAACTGGTTAAAGATACAAAAGCCTTAGAATGACTAATTCAGTTAATCAATCTTGATAAGATTTAAAAAGCTATCGAGTTCCATTATTCTTGACGGTTTTCAAAGATACGACCGACGTAATAAATTAGTTTCTTACGTAAAGGTAGATAATGAAGGTGAGCAATGAAAATAGAGGAAAGAGACTCGTTTTGAGAAGGATAACGTACCAGGTGGGATTTTCTCCTCAATGATAAAATGAAATGATAAATGTTTTATTTATGATGCTTTCTTTTGAGAAAATGATGATGAAATGCTATTATTTAATTACCTGCCCAAAGTTTTTATGTTTTATGTATGAATCCTATCATTGTTGGTTCTCCAACGTAAGTTTAATCGAATTCGGATCCTATGCTAGATGGAGAAATCCTAGCAAGCGTTAACGTGTACACTTGGTAACTGTGTTGCTGAAAGGTTTGCTCAACCTGTTACGGTGACTGTGTGCTGAAAGGTTTTCTCGGCCGGTCACGGCGTCCGTGGAAGGAGACCTCATTCTACGGCGCAAGATGAGTTGGATATGGATCATACAGACAGAAAATATTTCTGGCCAGATAAAGTTTATGGAAAATGACAGAAAATGTTTAGTAAGAACGAAACTTTCAAATAAAACTCTATGTGTTACGGATGAAGCAGTGTAATTCCAAGTTATGTTTTTGGCATAAGTCCATTGAGTCTTTGTACTCATACCTGCATGTTTGTTTTAAATATGTAGGTTGAGCTGATGATGAGATGGAGCGGTGTTAAGCTGTAGGAATCTTTGTCGCTCATAGTAGAGCCTTGAGTGCACATCTTCATATGTGTACCTCACATGTTTTTCGCTACAAGAACACTAAGTTATATTTTTATTAGAGAACTAGATTCTTTAAGATCAGTTGAAACCTTTTGTTAAAGATCTGATGGACTAATCTCTTGTATGTAAATTATGCTTACTTTGATCTCCAATACTTTGAGGTATTTAGACGTTTTCTTGATATATGTCTCACAATTTGATATCCATTTTTCTTTTCCCGCTTCTTAATTCTCATTCCTGCTAATCCATCCTTAGGGATAGTGGACTGTTACAGTATTAGTTCTTGAGCTTTGAGCTTTTGTGCGTTTTTATAGAGGGGATGATGAATAGTATCATTGGAGGGAGCACCAATCACATCCTTATATTTATTATTTGAATTCTTCCCGTTTTAATCCTCGTACGTTGCTGTCAAGGTCTACACCATCGTACACTGTAGCTCCGCACATTTGAAGAATTCTTCTACAATGTCATGATATTTTACAAATACGCTACGACACTCGGCGAGTCAAACACTTAAGGCTTAAATGTGTCCGTGTTTTTCCATTTGAGTTAACTCCGTGTTTTATCAGTACGTTGACTTCAAGTTGAGCCAGTCGAGACTGCTCCGTCTTTTATCAGCATACTGGACTCTCATCTTTTGTTAGTTTGGAAACTTGAGTCAGTATGACGTTTTCAGCTTTGACGTAGAAATAGTAAGCTTTATCTTTTCATCATATATTTTCATCAGCCGGCTTTGGCTTGTTATCGCTAGCTTTGACTATTTGTCACCATCTTTGACTATTGGCATTGACTTCCAGTCGCCAACTTTGACTTCTTGTAGTAATCTTTGACTTAGTGTAGCCAGTTTTGACTTCCCAGCAAGGGCAATCAGCTGCTGGTATGACACTTAGTCATATCGATCCTAATTTCTTTGCTTCCAGCAACATCGAATCTTTAGTCTCCGATCTTCAGTCTTCAGTCTTACGATGTCAGTCTTCGACTTCATTCCAGTAGCTTTGTTCATCAATATCGCTATACTTCAGTTTTCAGACGTCAATTGGTCTGACTTTAGTCTTCAGTCTTCAGTACATGATCCTTCAGTTGAGCTCTCTTAGTTTTGCTGTACTGATACTCCTATCAGTATGGCTGGCTTCAGTGCTTCTTGAACTTCTTCAGTCTTGGGCTTGTACAAGCTGGTAGTTATTCTGCTGAAACCTATAATAAAAACGACTAACTCCAGAACAAGTGAGTAACATAAGTTACATCAGCAGAGTAATCATCAAAGGTTTTGAAATCTAATCAAAACATATAGTTAAGGTATAATATTATTCTCAACATGTACTTTCGGGCCAATTTTAGCTTTTTTCCCTTTTTCCTCTTTCCTTATTCTGGAAACATTTTAGGCCCATTTTTTTATTTGTGGAAACGATTTTTTGGGGGCCAATTCAGCTATTGAAAAGAATGAAGATTGAACATTTGTATATATGTTACTTGCTCAAGTATATATCTTAAATCTATTAAATTATGGTTCTAGACTTCTACTTTGCATAAGTTTTAATTATCATTCAAGTTAGAATTGGAGAAATTAGTTCGTAAGGCTCATTAATTTATTAGTTACTGAAATTTTTAAGTTTGTAAAATATGTAGATTGTTATCTAAATATTACAATTGTTTATAGAATCTTGTTGACTATGCATGTTATTGTAGCATTATCTTAAAGGAGTTTATCAAAGTTAAAGTTATTGAAAACATATTTGAGATCGTCGATGTCACAAGAAAGATTGAATGATTTAACAATTTTGTATACTGAAAGAGATATCTTAGAAAATCTTGAAATAATTAAATGATATTGTAAATTACTTTTGCATGTAAAAAAATTAGAAGAAGTCATTTTTTATAATTAATATTATGTTGGATCATTTTAATTACCGATAAAGGAACTATTTTTATTGTTTCGTCCCGAACCTTATTTTTATCAGGACCGACCCTGCATATGGCACACACCGCATTATATCAATGAGAAAGGCTATTTAAACATATACATGTCTTAAGACATAGAGGGATATTCATGTAAAAAGACATTATTTATAGAAATGAATTATTCAATGTATTAATTAAAAATTATAATAGACTCATATATCCTTACATCTGTTTTTGTTATTGTTGACCTTTTGAATTTAAATATCTTTTCCATATCTTTTCAAAAAACTAATTAAATATTTGTATTCCATAATTTAGTAATTAATACTATTATTAAGAATCAATTCTAATAATCATATATTTTGAAACTTGAAATTATTTGATAAATTTAGATAATTTCAAGAATTATAAAGTATTATAAAATAATTTGTTGATTACATGTATATTTTTTATTCCTCCGTTAACTCTTGTGTATTAACCTCCATAAACAGTGTCTCTCTTCTGCATTCTGCCGACATAGAGAAAAATGGATGCTATGGAGATTTTTGTGTATATGATGAAAAGAGTGATGTTTGTTTTCTTTTTTTTGCTTCACTCTATTTAATAGGATTGTGTAATTAACTAAGTAGCATATTATGTTAACGGGTATTTTAGTTATTCATGGATTATTTTATTATAATTTGACAAGAAAATTATTGATCATTTAAACGTATATTTAAGTGGATGATTTGGAGCTTTTAGTAATGACAAAATGAGATAATTTGTTATATACATACGTTATTCATGGATTATTTTATTATAGTTTGGCAAGAAAATTATGGATGATTTTTAAACGTATATTTAAGTGGATGATTTGGAGCATCTTGATATAAGCATGGATTATTTAGGTGAATGATTTGGTGAATAATTTGATATCTATTAATTGGTTAATTTCTTTATATAGACTTTACATATATTTTTCATAAATAATATCTATAAGGGTTAATTAGTCCAAACATTAAAATCTATAAATTATGGAAAACCAATTCAATTAAAATCGATTCATATAAACCGATTTAGTTAAATTATAAGGATATTATATGTAGATATATGTCTAAATAGACATATATGAAAAGGAAAATGCTAAATGTACATAATATGTATATACATAATTGGATATTTTGTCAAATCCAACATTTCCAAAAATTAAGGGTTAATTTATTTTAATTGCATTGTACATTTTACACCATTATTCTTGGAAATTAAGGAATGGATTATGATGTGATATTAATTTACATCACGGTAATTAATGGATTGATGCACCTCTAGTTTATTTTTATTTTATTTTTCTTTTGTTGCTATTTCCTTTTGTGCTTTATTTTTGTTTTCGTTTATATTTTTATTTCCATTTCATCTAATATCTTATAATATAATGCCCTTTGATATAATTTTAGGAAATAATGAATCGGTGGTCAACATATGAAAATATTCTCACAATTATAGTCATTCCTCTATATTTTCTAATTTTTAATCAAATTTCACTAATTTCTTAGCATATAATGTGCTATTGTATAATTTATGATTTAGTCATTCGACGTGGTTAACGTATTATTAAAGTCATCCATTCATTTGCTTTAATTTTTATTCCAATTTTACTAATTTCTATAAAATAAAAGGAAATAGCAAACAAAAATAAAATATAATAAAATAAAAATAAAAGGACTGGAGAAATATAATTTAGTCTTTTGCCACCTTATCCAGAGTAACATCTACAACATGGCAATTAACACAATTATTCTTATATCTAAAAATAACAAGTATCCATATAAATTAGTGAAAATGAAACAAAATTAGAAAATATAAAGAAATGACTATAATAAAGAAATTTAATTCTGAATTTAAGAAAACAGAATAATGACTATAACTGTGACAAAAAATTCATATATTGACCACATAAATCCATTATTTCACTAAGATTATATTTAGTACATTATATTATAAGATATTAGATAAACTAGAAATGAAAAGTAAAATCCAAAACACAAGATAAAGGTAGTAAGGAGATAATGAAAATAGAAACAAAATATATATTAAACATTTGTTTCCAAATTTTTGGTAATTGAGGAGATTAATTCATATCTCAATTTGATGATATAACTACCAAAAATGAGATAATTGAAGGATAATTTGGATAATTTGAATTGTCTTGATACTATAATTATCAAGGATATTATGTATGTACATATTATGTACATTTAGCACTACCGATGTGGTGGTTGTATAGTAGGAGGCATCTATCTCTAGCCACAGATACTGTACTAATTAATATTTCAAATTTCATGTTGTTACGTACTTTCCAAAATTCTGTGTTCCAACTATTGGTGTTGAGGCAAAGAGGCTGTTAGAATATTACTCCTATACCTTCTTCTGTCCGCAAAATGTATTCACTAGAGGAATATTATCTGTTCTACTGTCTCTCTGTTACGACACGCCTATGTTGATTACTCCAAACCCTAACAATATCCACCATTAGTTTAATCGGAAAATTCATGCTTTTAAGATCCGATTTGACGTCCAACATTTGTATATTAGGAAAAAATTGCATTCTGTTTCATAGCTATTTAATTTGATCGAGGCATATATATTGAAGTAATTGATTCCGTTATTAAGAGATTCTAATAGCATCTCCAATAATAACTTTACAATAAAATAAAACTCTATGTAGAGTATTTTGATCTCAATAATATATTTATTTTACTCTATATTAGAGGAAATGAATAGTATCATTCTATATATAAGTGATACTATTCATCCGTCTAATTTTTACTCAATAATATAAGATATAAAATAGAATATTCATTTGTATAGTTAAATGTAGAGTTGATTGTTGGAGATAAATTTATAATTACTCTATATTTTACTCTACAATAGTATAGAGTTCACTCTGCTATAAAGTGAACCATTAGAGATGCTCTAACATAATTATTGTAGAATTAATTTGTTGAGGGTGAATATTTCTTAAATTAGAACCGGTGGTCAAATCACAATTAGCTGATTTCGTTTTAAATTAGTGGATTCGATCTTAATAATTTAGGGTTGCAGTTAAACTAATCCAAGTTATTATCAGACGTGTTATAGTTGATCTCATGGGATGTGCAACTTTTAAAGTTTGTGGGCGATGTATCTTGGATGATAAATTATATTTTACAAATTAAATATGATTGAACAATTGAATAATTACATAATCCAATAAATTATAAATTATTTAATCTATCAAATTACATCAATATATGTGACAGCCCGCCAATCTAAAGTACGGATTAGACAGACTGTTACTAACTAGCGGGATTAAGAACATAATGACCAATAACCTTCAAGACTTCAAACTTTATAGATAAACACACAAGATTTCATACAAACTAGACCAAGATCATCAACAAAAGGTTCAACGATCCGGATGTAACTAGTAATATCAAAGTAGTATAATAAAGTGTTTTGAACAATGGAGAAGCGTGAATGCATATAAGATATACATTCAGGTGAACTATTAAGACAAAAACTCATTATGTCCATCCATCGACTCAACCGCACATTTAAAACAACATGGCTAAGTACAAGATTGCACTTAGTGGACTCATGCCAAAATAATTTTATTTAATTACTGCCATAAGTATAACACGAGGTTTTAGTTGAAATAACTCGTGAATACTAAAATACTTTATCATTTCTCAAAAGATTCGTCGGCCGGCATTTTCATTTAGTGATCCGTTATCATTTACATAACGTCCATAATCGATCTCACGTCGTAAGTAGGCCTCCTTCTCGACGCTGATCGCAAGATGTTGCTAACGGCTCACAATCACATAGTCGGATTCGCATCGACTAGGATCCACGGACGGCCGATGATGTTGCTAACGCTCACAATCCTGGTGTACGTTAACCCCGCGCGAATTCGCATCCGACTAGGATCCGATATCGATTTTAAAATGGGAGCTACCCAATAATCGATTCACATTCATAGTGGCTCGCCCAACAACATGATAGGATACATCGTTAAAATATAAATACTTTGGGCATGTAATCTGAATAACGTTCATACATCTTCAATGAAAGCTAAATAAATACTTTTCAAGAAAGCATCGTAAATAAAAGGGTTTTGAGTAAAGCCCACCTAGTACGTGAGTCTTTCAACTATGGTCTCTTTCCTACGCCAATGCCCGCCACGTATCACCTTAACGTAAGAATTATTTTAGAGCGTCGGTCACGCTTTGATAGAGCGAATCATAGTCTATAACGTCTACATATCAAATAAGGCTAACGTGACTTATTTGGCGTTCTTAATCGATCGATGTCGATTATGAAATTTCTCAACATATAAAGGGTATCCTACATTTTAGTATATAATGACGTTTAAGTACTTACGTAACGTAGTAGCAATGTTACTAAACGTCTACGCCACATTGATCATGCATTATCGAATTGCGTGCGCCGTTGACGTCAATGATTTTGGTCAACTATTTTGACCAAGTCAACCAAAGTCAACAATTTTGACTTAATACAAAAGTCAACATTTGACTTTTTCAACTATTTATGAAATTCTTATCATTTTACGTGCAATTCTCTTCCAAAATTCCTATAAAATCATACTATGTCTAAAACATTATTTTAGATCATATTATTTAATTATTCTTGATAAAATAAATTTATAACATTATTACATATTATGAAATTTTCGGTATTAAAATTAAATAGCTAGACTTGTAAAATTCTTATAAATTCACATGTCACACTATTTTATCATGTGATTAATAATATGTAATTACCTTAGTCAAATAAAATTTATACACCATGGTCTTATAACATATAGTTTTGGTTCCTATAATTAACCCAACAAATGATTTTAAAATTCCAATAAATTCATATATCAATTAATCACCCTCAATTATGCTTACTATAACATAATTGTTATTTATTATGAACTATTGGATTTAATTTACCTAAGTCATGTTTGAAAATTTCAACTTAGGTCCAAATAATATTTATAAATTTCAAAAATTCTCATAACCATATATTATGAATCTACACACTTAATATGCTATTATATCACTTAAATATGAATTATATCACAACATTATAACATATACATATATTTTCGGTATTCAACAAATTATAGGCTATAGTTTTCCAAAATTCTACATAAATTCATATAAGCATTTTTAATACCCTAGATTATTATTCCATGCTTAAATCAACAATAAAATTAAAATCAACAACATATAATACCCCTAAGTTTTCGGTCCTCATGAATAATTTAACACCATGCTTAATTTCATGATATAATTAATATACATGCTTCACAACATCATATAAACAAAATATCTAAACATATTATCATAAGATCTTAAATTTTCGAAAATAGCAATTATAAACTAAGATCATAACTTAAAATTTAACGGATGAAATTCTAAAATTCTAGCATGTATACGTGATCGGAAGATTTCTAACCTTTTAATCGGAGTTGATTTAATTGTTGAGGTTTATTTGTCTAGGATTTGGGATTGAAATTTGGAGAACTCTCACAAAATTCCTCCTCAATTTTCGATAGTCTAGTTTGTAAATGGAAGAATGTTGTGCTAATGTTATATTTATAGGGTCTCCCACTTGTAGTATAATTATTACATAAAATATCATTAATACACTTGTTAACCATGGTCAAAATAATCGCCACCTCCATTAGCTAGAGACAAAATTTTAATCTTATCATGTACAACTCATAATGTATCTTATCCCTTAATTAATACATTAGACCTTAGTTGTCATAATTTAATTATCACATAGTGAATGTGTGTGTCGCCTATTTAGTACTTTAGGCTAAGTTTTTATTTTGTTCTTATATTATATCCTTTATTATGTTATATTATAATTTATTTAATAATTTATCACAATTACCTTGTATTAAGAATTTATCACACTAAACCTCCATTATGTAGTTCACTACTTCTACATTTTAGACTAGGTTTTATTTAATTTTATATTATATACTATATTATTATCATATTATTATTATAGTATCAAGTAGCTTTAGAAAAGTCAAAATTTAACTCCACAGTGGCATTACTACATAGTATGAAATCAATTATTTTCCACCATTTTTTCAAAGTTTTCGCCCTTAATAAATGAACCATGGATTAGTTGATTAACTAGCTAATTAATGCTATTTTACAACTCATATATGATAAGATCCTAATCATAACATTTCATTAATTACAAGATGATATTTTACATAAAATCATCCTTAAAAGCACTAAATTTTGTCATATTGGCACAAGTGTGCTCCACACTTGTGCAACTTGTATTATACTTCATTTAGTCCTTAATGATGTCATAATAATATAATAATTATCATATATCATTAATTGATTAAGAATTAAATATTAAATCATGCTTAGGAACCCACATTTTCAAAATCACTAAGGTAATTCCAAATATTTTATTTCCTTGTATAAAATAGTTACTACATATTTAGGTGACACATTATATGTCTTAGATAATAAATTTAATCATAGAAAAGTATTTATAAATAATTTAGATCATAAAACCATAATTTAAATATTTAGGTTTTCAAACCCATTAAATAAGGTACATTGCATTCTTAGTTTTCTAGCATTATTTTATGATAAATAATGCTATATAATAATATAATTATAGGAATTTGAATTTTATAATTCGAGATCATATGCTAAAGTTATCGCATTATCTCTAAACGTAGACGCGTTTGAAACGTCTCTAAATTCTCATAGTTTAATTATCCCTAAAATGTTCAAAATAAAGTTTGTTACAACTTTATTTATTCCTATAATAATAGGAATTTCAAATTAGCTTATCTTAATAATCTTTGAAGACAATCGTCAATTTATTCGACGTTAGAAAATTACGTTAAGGAATATTGAAAATTATATTCTTAATTCACTAAGAATCGTGAATCTCATACGAAATTATCCAATTATGCTTGGTCAAAGTCAAGAGTTGACTAATTAAGATTTTAATTATTGAATTAATAATACTAATTACGAATTAATTATCGTAATTCAAGTATTAAAATTACGGGATATTACAATATATTAGTCTATACTAACCATAAAATACAACAATTAATATTAAAGTATTATCAAATTTTCGTGTATTTGGGAGTATTTCGATAATTTAAGCCCTCTCACATTATTTTATCACTAGCAAACAAGGTTGACATCCCAAAAATTATACTAGTAAATTACTCCTCGTGACCAGGTCTAGCTTCTGAACTTCCAATTTGCTTATTAACTCCTTGATATACTTGGTTTGACTTATGAAGATGCCTTATTGCTTAGATTTTTTATTTACCAAATAAAATCACAAAATAATTTCATTCTCCTACTTTAATATCTAATACCCTTATCCAAAATTTTGAAATTGACTAATCTCAGTCTAGTGCACACGAGATAAAGGCTAAGTCTCAATAAAATGATATTTTGCCAATAAAAATTGTTTCAGTACACATAACATAACACATCCAGTAGTGATAAAAGTGATATATTTGAAAGTGTTATTTTGGCTCCATCTCATGAATTTCAGTCCTAAATTACGAAACCATTCGATTTTTCTCAAAGAAGTACAAGGAGTACTAGTTTCTATTTTTTAAAGTAATGTCACTTTTATTCCAACATTTGCTATTGTTTTCAGTGTTATCCCAATGATTAAAGTTATCAATTCCATCCTAATATTTCTATCATCAGAACAATGAAGTTTTTGAAACTTTAAATTGATTGAGAACTTTTAAGCCTATGGTTTGGGCTCTCTGCCTATTATCATTTAGATTATCGTCGGATGTATGTTCTCCATTAAGATAACTTTGGATTTAATTATTTCGCTTACGGATGTGTGATGATAGAATTGAAAATAGGAATCGACAACTCAAGACCATGGGTGATCTGAACCGCCGGTCCGACACAAACGGAAGGCTTCTCTTGAACGATGGAATATCCCAAAACCTCTAAATCTAATCCAGGAATGATAAAGGATAGATTGACTCCTATACCCAAACATGATATTGATTTAGCAACTCGGGGCGATGAATGACACACGAACCGTGGATGGATGTCTGTCGACACGTCGATAATTGAATTCCTTGCAAACAAGAAAGTTTGAGAGCTCTTGAAGAGAATAAAACTCATTAATATATTGGAAATCAAAAGTGAATATTTTCATGAGTTTACAAGCCATTATATAGGCTGAAAATTGAACTCTAATCTTTATCAAAGAATGACTTTTTATCAAAGAAGGAAACTAATTAAAAGAAGAGACCTAAGTAAACTAGGAAACTAATAATCTAATATCTATTCTAATGGGCTACGAAAATATACATAAAATGGCCTACATATGCCACAAAATAAAATACTAAAGTCTTCAAAATCAAGCCCATTCACATAATAACATTCACGAAACTTGGGCCTTCGGTCCATCTCCAATTAACTTCTTCATTAACTCTTGAGCCCAAACTCTTGAACTAAGACCAAGAACTTGTAACCCCGATTTATTAAAAGCCCATTACGATAATAAAATCGTAAATTAGGGATTCGTCTCGATAATCGAATTAATAAAATATCGAATAATGATTTCGATTATTTTGGAATAATAAATTCTATGTTTTATTCATAAATAAATGTGAATAGAAATACGAATATGTAGTTTCAAGTTGTTAATTCTACGTCGATTTCGTATCGATATTTAAATACTGTGATATTTTCTAAGTTTTAAACTTAGAATTTAATTCCATTATTATTGGAATAATTTAATAAAGTGATTACTGCTTTATTACGACCATATTGAGATGAGTCGATATTTAACGTTTTGAGACGTTTCAAGCGTTAACGTTTAGAGATGACTTGAGAATCAAGTCTAACGATCAAGGAATTATGATATTTAAATTCCTATGATTATTTTATGTATTTAGAATATTTTTTGGCATTGAAATAATGCTAGAGCTTTAAGGATTATTATTGATCAGTGCGAATTTTCGAAAACCCTAATTCGAAAATTAGGTCTTCTCATTAAACGATACTAATGATTTTCCTATGATATAATTTATCATCTAAAAATATATTATGATATATAATTATAAATATCAAGAAAATAAATATGTGATAAATCTCAATTCCGTGAACAATTGAAATGAAATGTACTAATTGAAGACAAATTTTTTTACTATCTTTCTTGGTGGATATCAACGGCCAAATGGGATGTTAAAACACAATCAAGTTTTTAATTAATGAATCAAGTGGGAGACTTGTGTTATGAAGATTGCCGTGTGATTTTGGGAACAAAAGTAGATTTTAGTCTTTGTTTCATTCAATGTGTAGTGATGATGTATTGGCATGATATTGTTGACTTGCTTTCATGTATTATGTGTAGATATTTATGTATCATGTATGAGACAAATGAAATAAAATCTCCTCCTTTGCTTGTGATAGCCGATGCATGCTTTGTGAATAAAGGTGTAGAAAATTATTCCATGCATTTACTTTGTGTGAATGTGATGTATTAAGGGTTGTGAGACACCAAATTATTCTTTTTAATTAAATGGTGTAGCTGACATTATTGACCAAAAAAAAAATCATTCCTTATTCATTGTTGAGATAGCACATATGTGAGCAAAAGTGAGAATTTTGATTCCTTCAATTAATTAGAATGATGTATCACATTTGGCTTTGGGATATGACAAAAAAATTAAATGTACATACTGGTCTTGATCAAAAGAGAGGATTTTGTGTTGATTCATTCGATGTGTAATTACTATGTAATACCCCGTCTTTTTAAGCTTCATTTTGCATGCACGTTTTGAAAAGGTCAAAGGTTGACTTTTGTTTCGGTGATCGACCATCATGAAACCTCAGGCTTGTGAAGAGTGTCTTATGAACGAATTCATAGACACTAAGTATGGTTTTCGACCACCCATGAAGGTTTGCACTCGGAAGTTATAGCTGGACTTTTCATGGTCTTTAAAAGCATATCTTGTTTATAGTCATTGTGTCCGTATTTTATTTCGTGTCCATGGGTACCAAGTTTGCTAATTTGAGTTCGTTGCAAAAGTTGCGTCGGTTTTGTTTTGAAAAGGTCAAGCTTAGCAAGCTTTAGACCCTCTTTCCTATAAATAGGCTAGGGCCTTCATTTTCAACGTTCATTTCCTTCTCTCTCGTGTTTACGGAAGAGCCGAGCCTCGATGCAAGCGCGGGCGGAAGGTGGGGATCGGCCGGGAGCTCGAGCGTCCATTCGCTTGCCGAGCTACCACCGCGATCAACCACCCGCAGCCCATTTTCTATTTTGTCCTTTTCTTTTTTGATTCCGCCTTTTAGTAGATCGATAGCAGAACTCGGGTTCTAAGACGGTAGGGAAAAGCGGACCGCGGCGTTAGCCATACCCGCCATTACCCGTATTGGTGGTGTTGCACACCGATGGTGGTGACGGCCACTTTGCTACGGTCCTTTAGGTTTTGAGTTCGACTATGCATTCTACTAAAGTACCGATTCCGTTTTTCTTTTCGCTTTACGCATGTCGGATGTTTTCCGTTGCTTGAGTTTTCTAGTACATGCTCGGGTTATCCATTTTCAACGTCGTTTGTCATTCCATGTTCGATCGTTATGCATATTGCTTATGTTTCCATTTTCATGCATCGATTTTGGATGGTTTATCCTAGATCGGGATAGGCATCGATTTTTGAAGCTTCTTACGTGCTAAGATTTGAGTCAACTTGCATGCATGCATATTTGAAAGTACCCTATATAGTCTTGATGCTGAATATATTTCCTTCGCATCGAGTTGATTTGAAAACCCGAGAGTGCCAAATGTGGGTTCGAAAGTCGAAAACCTAATTTTGCACGATCGTCGTTTGATCACGTTGTTGCTTTGCTTTGTGAGATGTAACCCCAAAGTTGTTCCGTCTTGTTACCTGTACCTACGGTCGATCGGTGAAGTCATGGATCCATGATATCTCTCGGTTGCGTTTCGTGCATTCGGTTGGTTATATATGCTTATTTTGAGTTATTTACTCGATATTTCAAAATCAAACATTTACGCGAAAATGTTTTGTGAAATTATTATCGTCTCTCGATCCAGATATGGTTCTATCATGGTTGTGCAGGATCTTATTCGGTGGGTTGATCACCATCTCGAGTATTGATCATAAGGATAGACCCCAGAACACGTGGTTATGGTTCCGAGGGGATAGACCGAGTCCACAGAAATGGTAATGAGGTGGTTATGGTTGATGATTTGACGAAGTCCACACAGTTAGCTGGATACGTTCAGGCTGGGATTGGATATGTTCCGGATCGAATGAATGTCATGATGGTGGCGGGATCGATTAAGACCGTGGTTCATGGTTCTATGATGGGAGTAGATATAACGGATCGTATCAAAAATGAAAAATCTATTTTGCTTACTTAGAGTGAATTACGTTTAAACTAAGGTAAGTGCTCTAAACACGACCTCATGATTCTTTTGATTTATGATAAAACCACAGGCTGAGTCATGCTCCAAAACTCTTTCAAATCTTTTCACGAGATGGAGGAGGCTAGGCGACGGCGCGGGGTGGGCTGGGTTCTTCATGCTTTGCTTCCGCGATGTTATGTTATATCGTACTACGATAATTATGTACTCTTGTCCTTATTTGCTTTCGATTGGGAACAAATTTGTTATGTTATTCTCGTAGTCTCGTCTGAGCATGCTATGTGGTTGACCGGTCTAGTTGAGGATGTAATGCTATTTTGCTTTCTTGCATTACTTATAATACCAAGGTCATGTTTTCCGAGGTTATGTTATCGATATTATTCTGTTGGTGGATTGTTTGTGCCCCTCCCTTCAGGATATGTCCTAGTTATAGAGGAGTCTTGATTTCATGGTCACATCTTCTTATCGTGTATATATTATCCCTTCTTTCCCGCTTCTAACCCCCACCTAATCACACCCCGCATCCGTGCCTTCCTGAATTGGGGTGACATACTATGGGCAATATTGTGATGTAATACAATTGTGTGAGTCATCAAAATATCTTGCCTTGTACAATTGTATGTGTGCCGTAGATGTAAGAAAATTTGTGATAATCATTTTTATTTATTTATTATTCCTTAGACTTTAACAAAGTGATAAGTTGTTATAATAAAACACCTCTCATTCCTTATTTGCTATTACGTGAGCTTCTAAGAAGAATAGAGTGTTCTTCATTCTTCTTTCCTATCCCAATTCCTTGATATTTAAATCCTTTCACAACAAATCGACACGGTAAAGAGGTTAGAAATCGAACAAGTTTCATTATACGTTAGAATTTTAAATTTCTAACCGTTAGATTTTAAATTATATGCTATGTTCTTAATGTTAAAATATGAGAAATCATGTTAGCATGGTTAGTGGTTTGTTAATATTGTTTACTATGCTAAGATTAAGCATATGTATTGTTTTATTTAAAAGTTAATTATGTTATAAATTTTATTGTGATGGTCGAAAATTAGGATGTTCATTTTGTTGATGGATTAATGTTACATGATGTTAGTTAAGCACTTTGTGAATTATTAAATTTTAGGAAATCATATGTTATATATATATGAGTACCGATTTTGATTAAGGATACATGTTGATGTATAATTAATATTTAAGTAATATTATAGCATAATGTTGATCTAGAGCCTTGATTTAGTATCTTGTGAATTTACTAGATTTTTAAGAAAATATTTGGGCATGTTCTTGAAAATTTGAGAACTATGATGCTTGGATTATAGATTATTTTGTTGTAGATATTGAATATTATGGTGGATTATTGTTATAGATTGATGTTTAAGCCTTGTGGAATTTTATTAGAATTTTAGAAAATATTTGGAGAATTAAAGTATAATGGCGAAAACTATAGAATAAAATGGGCAATGTCCAAATTTTCTATATTAATGTTAATTCATTAGTGATCCATGATAATATAGTACACTATATGAATTTAGAAGAATTTTGAAAGATGTTTGAAGACTTAAGCTTAGGGCCAGTGAACTTTGAATAAGAATATTAAGGATTTTAATTCCTTAATATCAAGAAAAATTTATTATATGTCTAAAAATTATATTAGACATAATTGAAATTTTGAGAATTATTAAATATAGAATATTATGTTTAAGCGAAACGTTATATTAAATAACGTTAAAAGCATAAAATAATGCTTAAAGTATAAAAGATTAATATTGAAAGAAAATATTAATCGATTTATCGATTTGCGTGAAAAATCGAAATTGAAAAGAAATCGATTGAAAATCAATTTATATTGAATTTATTCATTAAAATGGGATTTATTTAAGATTTATAATGAAAAGTCAAATGGTTGACTTTCAAATTAACGATCAAATCGTTCAGTTAATATGCTAATCGTGAGCGTATTATTTTTATCCTGAATATCTCATTTGTGAGAAAAGATTTAGATTGAAATCATTTTATGAATAACGTTATTATTCGTTAATTATTTAACCTAAAAGGTTAAAATGAGAGCGTAGATCATATTGCCTCTCGAGATACGAAATTATTTTATTGAAATACGGCGTGAAACTAAAGATTATCAAACTTGAATTATTATATTATTTATCAAAGTTGAATGAACTTTGAAAATCTCGAGCGTAACGCTAAACGAAATTTTGCAGTAAGGTGGGACGTGAAGGCTCACACGACAAGAGGAGAACACGCATCGAAATTAGTTCAAAAGTAAAGGTGGCTTACTATACTCAAACCGGTAGAATTTACCAAATGATTTTTTGATGTAACTTTATTAGACAAATATTTAGAAATGATTTATTTAATTACCGAAAAATATTTATGTTTTATGTATGTATCAATTCATGATTGTTGATGCATAATGTTGGGTAGCTCCACTATGACATGCTTGAATTGTATTCTTGGAAGTACCCCAAGGATGATTGAGAATTAGATCTGTTGAACAGACCCTAAATCTTAAGTTCGATTTATGCGATTATTACTCTAACAAAATGAATAAACATAAAGACTAATTATCGATAAACGTGATACATAAATCAAGTATATTTTTGTACTTCACTACATAACTTATGTTCTTGCAATGAAAACATGATATGTACATATGATGTACTATCAAGGTATAAACTTTTCTGACAACATTCCTATTGCTCAACTGCTCATCGCATCACTTTCAATCGCATTTAAAACAAATATGCGGTGAGTACAAGAATGCACTCGGTGGACTCATGCGAAAATATTTTATCATCTTTAAATTACATTCGTGGTAAGACACGAGGTTTTGATTAAAAGGCCTGAGCTTACTAAACTTTTCATCATTTTCATAAACATTCGCATGCCGACATTTTCCTTGTATGTATGATCCATATCCCTTTATCTCATCATAACATTAACATTTCGCGTGAAGGCCTCCTCTACGTGTGTGACCGACCGTAAATTGTCCTTCAGACACAATCACCATTAGGTGTACACGTTAATCTAGCTGGTATAAGCCTTCCCATAGGATCCGATATCGATTTCATTCATAAGTTGGGAATGACCCACAACATTCATCATTCATTCATTCAGTGAATAGGATACATACATAAAACATAAATATTTTTGGGCGGTCTTTCATCATCATTTATAATCATTTCTCAAAAGCATCATAAATAATTACTTTTCATTTTGAAGAAAGCATCATAAATAGAGCATTTTATCCTGAGGATAAGAAAGAAAAGCCCAGTGGTGCGTAGCTTTCTTAATTCGTTTTCCTTCTATGCACGATCGATCGCATCTCAGCCTTTACGTAAAACAATTTTAGTATGATCGTCACGTTTTGAGATTTTCAAAGTTTAAAATAAACTTTGATAACTTATCTATAATAATTTGAATTCATTAATGAATTCATCGCCGCTCAATCAGCGTATCTTAAACTAAGCATTTCTGCTTGATAGAAACGAGATATGTTCAACTATTTCATTTTAACCTTTTAGGTTAAACGCTCACGATATTCTCACGTTTTTTTTTTTTTACGAGTTTCAATTATGAAATCTTTTCTCACGTAATGAGATTTTCTTATAAACTTTCGGTTTACACATATTAGCGTATTTATCGAGCGTTTCATCGTTATTTTGAATCAACAATTTTGAATTTTCTTTATTAATACTTTAATAATTCATATATTTAATATCTAATTTCCATATAAATCGACTTTCAATCGATTCTTTTCATAAAGCCTTAATTCTCGATTTTCATAAATCGATAAAATTTATTAATATTTTCTTAAATATTAATCAACTTATTCATTTAACATTATTTTTCATTTCTACGTTATTTAATATAACGTTCGACATAAACATAGTATTCTATGTTTATAAAATTCCATAAATTCTTAATATGTCTAAAATAATTTCTAGACATATAATGTATTTTTTCTTGATATTAAGAATTAAAATCATATATATATATATATATATATATATATATATATATATATATATACAGTTTCGGTTTCAAGCTTTAATTTTCAACTCTCTTCCAAAAATTCTTCTAAATTCATATAGTGTACAATATTATCATAGGATCACTAATATGTATTAACATTAACTATAGAAAATTTAGGCATCACCTATTTTATTTCTATAGTTCTAATTTCTTAAAAAATTGTCCAATTAATTTTGAAATTTAATTAATTTCTACAACACCTAAACATCATTGTATATCATAATTATAACATAACATCCATATTTAAATCCTACATTAATGTATCATCCTCTATCATTTTCGATTCTTATCAAAATAATGCTAAACATTTTGTAAAAATCCTACAAATTACACAATGTTTATACACTATCATATAACAATATAACATCATAATATTCAACAATACCAACTAAATCATCAATATTCCAAGCTATATAGCTCACGGTTTCTTGAGCAAAATTGAGCAAACATTTTCTAAAATTTCTAGTAAATTCACATGGTACATAATTAATGCTCTAGATCAACATTATGCTCTAACATCACTTAAATAAAATTTGTACATCAACTTCAAATTTTATTCATTTTCGGTCATCTCCAAAATCATAGCATATGATTTTAAAATTATAAAATATTCACTATGAGTTCCTTTGCTAATATATAACATTAATCCATAAGCAAAATTAACCTAAGAATTTTCGATCCTTAACAAAATTTCATAACATGCTTAAGCTTTAATATAAACAACAATACATGCTTAATCCTATTATGCTAACATACTTAGGAACAATTTAGCATGCTAGCATGATTCCTCTTCAAGAACATGCTTGAACTTTAAATCAAATGGTTAGAAATTTAAAATTATAGCATATAATCGAATCTTGTTGATTTCTAACTCTTCTGCTTTGATTAAGTGTGTAGGCTTTTGATCAAAGTTTGGTGAAGATCAAATGAAAAACACTTGGTTTTCTTAAGGAAATCTACTGTAGTTTAGGGTTTTGGGAAGAGAATGATGTTTTGATTTATCACTCTTAAGTAAAAAGCAAAGTGAATTAAAGGCTTAGCATTTTCCCTACACCTCTGATCTCTCTCTCACATAATACAATTGCAAGCCCATTAATTTGCTTTTGACTCGTCAAAGTAATATGTCACCTTCTTACACAAAGTTAATGCATTTTAGAACAAAACAATTTGATCTCACTTGGTACCACATGTGCCGTCGGCACTCCTCTCAAATACTACTAAGATTCTTTTAATTGTGACTCAACTTAAAGGATGTCATCTTCACACAAATTAATGCATTTACATTTTGAAAAAACAAATATTTTTCTTTATTTGGTACCCTATGTGCTCGGCACCCTCACATCGAAGGAGAAATTTTAATTCAGTTTGTCTCATGTTAAGACATAAAAAAATCTACACTACCATATGCAAAATAAAGTCAAAGAGAGTTCCATTTAATCTTCCAACCTCTTATTTGGAAGCAATTTACGGTTCTAATCCCTTTGCTCAAGCCTTTCATTTGCTTTACTTTTAATTTACTTGGGTAATGTAGATTATATCCCACTTGATTCATAAAAAAAAACATCATAGCAAATCTAACATGATAACTCCGTAAATAATTGCTCTCCAACATTAGTCGGCACTTTTCCTTCTCAGTGTGCCAAATTTGATTTTCATGCTAATTATAGATATAAATCATAATATATGTTTTAGATGATAAATTATATCATAAGAAAAATTATTGGTATCATTTCATATGAAAACCAATTTTGAATTAGGGTTTGAAAATTCTAAACTTGTCCAATTATTAATCCTTAATGTTCTAGCATTATCTTAATTAAATAATACTTAATTACATATAATAATCTTAGGAATTTAAATACTACAATTCCTTGATCATTATACTCATTTTCTATTCATCTCTAAACGTTAACGTTTGAAACGTCTCAACGTTAATCATCGACCTATCTCAAAAGGTCATAATAAAGTCGTAATCACTTTATTAAATTATTCCATTAATCTGGAATTTAATTCTAAGCTTATCATAGAAAATTTTATGAAATTTTAACTATCGATAGTCAGATCGACGTTAAAATACTTGAATACTTTATATAATTCTATTCCTTAATTCACAATCCTTAGTGAATATAAAATAGAATTCATTGCCTCATAATTAATCGAAATCATTATTGATAAATTACTAATTCATTTATTTAGAAATTAATTTACAATTTTAAATAATTAGGCATTTAATTCTCGGGATATTACATTCTACCCCTTAAAAAATTTCAGTCCAAATTTGCATTCCTCATAAAGTATGGGATATATTTGCATCATAATATCTTAAATTTTCCACGTAATTTCTTTTGTCCATTATTCTTCATTGACTTTCATTAAAGACCCAAACTTGATTCTTTAATCGTTGAATCGAAATGCGATCAAATTAGTCGAGATTTTCATCACAACTCATCCGAGTTAGGATCACGTCATTATGGCGGATCACATGATTTGGGTCATTTCGTCTTCCTATCGTGATACGTGAAAAGCGTTCACGTACTTCCCAATTTGGTGGATGTACCCATCTATAAGCTACTAGGCCTATCATTACTAGGATCTCGTAAGGTCCTATAAAACGTGATCTAAACATTCCTTGTATCTCGAACTCTACAATTTCCTCGATGGAGAAATCTTAAAACTTTATTTCCGCATTTAAAGATGCGTTCAGATCTATGTATCGTTAAGACTTTTGTCGTCACGAGCTTTTCTTATTCTTTGCCTCATTCGGCGATATCTTAATCATTTCGTTTACCTTGTCGGACCTTATACTTTCTCCACCTCTTTATTTTAATAAAGTGGTGGTCAACTTCTTTCCACTTAATGCCTCATAGGTATATTGCATTCTTGTGACTATGGTGCGTGCGTGAACTTAACAAGTGGTACAACACGTTCCCCTTGCCTGATTTAACATTAATAGTCTATCGATGTTCTTAAACATCCATGTGTCCTTTTAACTGTCCATCTATCGGTGGTGGACATCTATGTTAGGTTCAATCTCATGTTAACTCCTTTTGTGAGTTAGTTCAAAATCTAGGGGTAAACTTAGAGTCTCTATCAAATGATAGGTTTTGGTACCCGCAAAGATATGATTGCCTTTATGTAGCGTGAGCTAACTTTTCAGATCTACGAGTCATCCGAATAGGCGAGTGGACATATTTGGTGAGTCGATCACTGCTACCCAGTATAGCGATTATTTTATCTTATGACTTTGGCAAAACCCGTCATAAAATCCATTGTTATGTCGTTCCATTTTCATCGATATCTTTAGAGATTATAACCTCTTATAAGGTCATTGATACAATGCCTTCCTTGTTGGTAACGAGACCTCGACAATATTTTTATATCTCAATTTATTCCTTATTATTTAACTTTTCTCGTAAATCATAATATATCTGTAATCTTTGGTTGGGCGGTATGAGAAGGATCATGAGTTTCACTCATGGTTTCTTTTCTAAGCTCATTATTGCTTGAAATATGTATATAATCCTTCATTAGACAATATGATATTGTCAACGCTCTTAAAATTCTTCGACTCTTCATTCCTTAATTTGTATTCTATTCCCATTTTCATCCTTTCTCCTTTCGCTTTATCATCCTTTTCTTTAGTCATATGTCACCTGGTGAGAATACAACTTACATTCGCTTCGATTGCCGACTATTTCATTTCATTTTCTTAAACTCTCAATGAGTTTTTTTCTTTCTATAGGACATATCATAATTTAGACTGAATTTTATAACTTAGGGCATTAGAAATTACATTAACTTTCCGTGGGTGATATTTATATCACAATTGTAATTATTTTCTTGATTGAGCCATCTTTTCTATCCGTATCCAAGTTTCTTGGCTCAAAGAATAAATTCAATTTTTAAATTGTGAAGGATTCTTAACTTATCGTCATAGGAGTGCGACTTTGGTATAACTTAACTTTTATTTCAAGTCGTGATTTGGAATTTCTATTCATGTGCAAGTCATTGTGATCGTAAGCTATTTTCTTTCTCATATTAATACATAGCCTTTCTTTTATTAATCCATGTAAATTTGATTCCTTTTTGGGTAGCTATGTTATTGGCCTTCTACTTAGAGAGTTCTTCATGGCCTCGATAGTAGTCGATTTATCAAAATTCTGATCTCATTTTAGGTCATTGTGACTTTCGCGGATCTCGTTGATTCCTTCTAATGACACTATGTGCTGAGGAACATTTCTTTAAGCCAAATTCACAATCGTCTTGCAAATTTTGCCCGGCTCTACAAAAGTCGTTAAGACAATCCTACGTTCTTTATGTTCTGTCTCATTCTTCGATGGATGGAGCGTTATTCATAAAGTTAAGACAAAATTGTCTAAGTATGTGTGGAACACGATTTTGAGGTTCATGATCGATGCTGGTGCATTTGTTAGTCGAATGGCTAACTATTATCTCATAGTAACCATATCTCATTGGAACAATTCGTTGTGTCTCGGACACCGTTCTTCAAAAAACCATATAATAGCTTTCATCAAAATGCCTCAGGTGAGGACTTTTCATACATTAATTATGAGGTCGGTCTCACGCGACCAATTTCATAACATCTAGTTCTTTTACACTCAAAATTTTGACACCATTTAACACATTTACTACATACTCCAAACTATGTTTCTTTTACTATTCTAACCACACCATTTTCAACATAAACCATTATCTACATATAAGTCTCATATCATCATTAGATTTACGTCTCGGTGGCCATCATCGAATCGTACTCCTCATTTGAAACTTGCCTTTCTCCGTGCGTTTTGTTTCATACTTCGATTCTATCTCCTCGAGCAGTCAAGCTGCTCCCGTTTGCTTCACACCAGTATGTGTTGCTTTTATCGAAAGTATGGTTGAGTTGGTAGAGGTAGTTCCTAGTCCATGAGGCGGTATGATCTGCCTCTGCCATTCTCATCCTTCGGTATAATCCGCGGGGCGTGGGGCGGCGTTTGGGACATCGTACAACCACTCCTTTGTACCATCTTGGGTGACTTGCCGAGGAGGGACAAGTGCTAGTAGGTGCAGTTCCATACGATAATATGTATGCTTGAGTCGGTCGGCGAATCTGGTAGTCTGCCAAGTCTTGGAGTTTTCGCATGCAAAGATATTCTCTTGATACTTCTTTGCAAACTTCGCCATTCCGTTGGCGGACGACTAATACCTTTGGATACCATCCTCATCCGTAACTCCATAGTTACGAGCATCCTTCCAACGGTGCAGTAAATTCCTCCAAGAATTGTCCTAAATCATGCCGATTATAGTAAAAGAGTCGATATGCTGAGTTCTAAGCTTATGGGCCATGTGGTTATCTTCACGTATTCCTCCCTTTTCCTATCATCGTAAGATATTTCTAGATAAGTCGACTTAAATCGAGCAATAGAAAATTCTAAACAAGAAAGATCTCCTAAAGAATTAAACACTTTAAGACATATATAACTTGTAGAAAATTTACGACGACTCATGTCACTTATCTTATCACTCATTTCGTTTTACACCATCATGTATATCGCTTCTAAATTTATTCACATAAGAAAAATAGTGGGTACTAATATCTGTCACGAAAACTTTTAACGAAGACTGAGCCGGGTCACTCATCACGTGAATGACAATCTTGAAACTTCTTTCTCGAATTATATCGTTCCATAGATATCTTGATCCAAATCATTGGATAGAACCTTGGCGATCCTAGGTTCAATTCTAAGTCTTTACAATCACCGCAAAGGAAATGATTCTCATATAGGTGAAGAAATTTTCATTTCTTGATTCGGTTATTCAATTAGGTTCTTATCGTTCTACACATACTTGTGTGATGTTAGAACATAAAGCACCTATATTGAACAAAAGTTTATAGATAAAGAAAATATTATAGGTATCGAAATCTTTCTCATACTCGACTTTCTTAATTTTTGTTCGTTCGCTTTGATTGAAGTAGCTTTGGTCTCGGTGTTCCGTCTATTCAAGTAAACATCTATTTCATATGTCATTGTCCTTTCCATTGGGACATTATGCTCCTTGCTATGGCCTTTTGCCTCATTCACCTATACTTCTCGTATCGATCGGTATGCTTTTACCAATAGCATTGTGGTTAGGTCTACATCAACCTATCCTTTGATATTGATATTTCGATAATTAAATCTTATCGTAGAGATCGTCATGTCTCTATCACTATCATTCATTCCTAATCCGGTATGAATGATTCAATTCCTCTTCACTTTATCAATCTTAGGAATATATTTCATATATCCTTACTTTAACTCTTTTCAGGAAATCCTTATTTATCAAGTCATATGTCTCTGAAGCTTATATCATGTGTAGTGGGCTATCTTATAATTGTATAGCTCATAGTTTCTTTAGCTATTCGACTTTTGTCCCTTTTCTTGAACATGGTATCAAAGTAATATTACTTTCGTTATACTTGATTCTCACATTCGAGATTAGAACCTTCATTATTGCCATATAGCTTGGTAAGGTAGTACATTAGTATATAACTTAAATTCCAAGCATCTCATTTCCATGTCTTGGCTTTAGAGATATTTTCTCCATACTTGATTTACATACTAGGGCTATCCTAGTCGCTTCACACAATCTCAGGATTATGATTCCTCAATATCATTATCGTTTGTTTAACCAAGTTTCAATTACTTGGAATCGATTATGCTCAAGCATAATCTCATTGATTAAGTATAAAGCGAGATCTATTTTCCGAGATGCTATCATTTCTTTATATATATATTCTTTGAAAAGAATATCTTGCACATCTTCATTCTTTTAAACATGTCCAACCTACTAGCGAGGGTTTAGGGACAAACAACTATCTTAAAGATAAGTTGTAATATCTCTCTCGTTATGACATGGTGAGGGAAATTATATCCCACGGATATCATATACTTTTCTTTACTTTTACTCTTGCATTCAATGCTAAAGAGTATCTTGTTCATTACTTTATTATAACAATCATATAAAGGTATAACTTCAGTTATCAATCTTTGAAAAGCCCATCAAGGGTCATCACATTCAGTGTGTATCATAGAAAATATCTCGTCTCATCGAGATTTTCTTTACATCACAATTTCTTGATGTCTATCACTTTCGATCGAAACTTTTAGGTGACGGAAATATGTCAACCTATATCATACCCGTGTTTATCGCTTTACTAATTAGCTACTTAGGTACAAGATAAGTCAACATTCATCATACTTGATGGTTTCAAGAATCGAGAGAATTTATCACGACTACTTACGGAGAGTACTGTCTCACAAATTAAAAATAACATCTTTTAATGATTGAATCTATATCCTCTCGGATGAATAATTGGGATCTAGGTCCGAAGACGAATGACGACTACTGAGATTTCTTTGGTCATATGGGCTGGCGGACCGTCACAATTATTTTCTGATCACACAAGGCTTGGTTTCAAGGACACTTTATAAGGTTTCAGGTTGTAAATTTCCTTCGAGAAAAAGAGAAACTCAAATGATTTCTCAATTGGAACTGGTCATGAGTTAAACTCAATGAGGAAATTGAGTAATGAATATAATTTGAAACCTTATATACTCTTAATAGGTCATCAACAAAGGTTCTCATGTAGTCATGGCTCTACTTGTATTCTTGGAAATCTTACTTTCAAGAACATTCTAAGATTCTTATCATACTATAACATTCTCATTCTATAAAATCATAGAACCAAATTCAACTGTTTCGTAAATTCTGGAGTAGGAATCAGGGATTTGGTCCTTCATAACAAATAAATTACAGTGCGTTAGGAGTACGTGGCGAAAACGTGCGTCAATCGGAGTTCAAACGAAGGAGAACGGGTCAAGACAAAATCACGCACAGTGAAAGAAAAATTCGCGTGCTCGGCGAGATCGTGGCGATGCCGACACGGTCGGGCATGCCGTCGATGCCGATGCGATGCCGATGCCGATGTAGTATAAACTACCAAGGTCAACATGTCAAAGTTGATGTTATAAAATTACGTCAAAGTCGGCGATCGGTGCACGCATGCGGTATGCCGATCGAGATGAGCAGTCGCACATGCCGGTCGAGTCAGTCGCACATAGCAGTCGAGTCGAGTCGCATGCGAGTCGTCGAGTCGCACATGCCGAAGTCGATCGAGTCGCAATCCATGCGATCGTGGTCGAGTCGCACATGCCGTCGGTCGAATCGCACTGCAAGTCGTCGTGGTCACATGCGGTCGAGTCGGTCGCACATGCGAAGTCGTAATCGGTCGCATGCGGTCGTCGAGTCGCACATGCGAGTCGTAGTCGAGTCGCAATGCCGAAGTCGGTCGGTCGTGCATGCCAAGTCGTAATCGATTCGTTTTCACATTCATCTTTGCCTGAGCTCTGGTTATCGTTACTTTTTCTTCATATCATTCTTTTGTTCTTGTAAGGAATGAAGTTCGTACTTCTATGTTCTTTTCAATACGTGATCATGCTTCTTATATCGTCTATGTTTTCTTGAGATGACATATCATTTGTCATAATAAATCTTGAGATTTGAAACTAAAGTTTCAAATAATATCATTCATACATGCACATTTCTTTGAATTGAAGAATTCATCATTCCAACTTTGGCCATTCACGTTCATTTCAAGCATATTCATTCATTATACATAATCTTGAAATTTGGTTATGAAAACTTGAAAATTTCGTTCAATTTCATAACATACTTATTGAATGCATGTATTACTTGAATTTTGCCATTTCAACATTTCATTCTTGGCACATTTGCCCATTATCAATCATAAGCATTCATTTCTAAATTGATCACTTTGCATAACTTTCATTCCCAACATTATTCATAACTTCTATTTCATATCATTCATCTTTCATATCTTTCATTCCTTTTCTCTTTCAACTTTTCATTTCAAAACTTTGAAAGGAATCATTTACCTCATTTCGGTTGAGCTTGATGTGATGGAGTGTTGAGCATTGTCGGTGATCTTTAGAAGTCTAGACTAATCTAGACTTAACCCCAAAGGAAATTTGGTTCAAAGAGCGAACCGCCTCGATACCACTCATGAATGACCCAAATCTTAAGTTCGATTTAGTGGATTATTACTCATGAAATGAATAAACATAAAGACTAATTATCAATAAACGTGATACATAAATCAAGTATGTTTTGGACTCACTACATAACTTATGTTCTTGCAGGAAAACATGTATATGTACATATTAGGATGTACTATCAAGGTATAAACTTTCAAGCGACAACATTCCTATTGCTCAACACCTTGTCATCCATCACCACTCAATCCATTTAAAACAAATGCAGTAGTGAGTACAAGAATGCACCGTGGACTCATGCCAAAATATTTTATCATCTTTAAATTACACTGCCATTATGGTAAAGACAGGGTTTTGATTAAAAGGCCTGAGCTTACTAAACTTTTTCATCATTTTCATAAACATTCGCCTGCGGCGACATTTTCCTTGTATGTATGATCCATATCCTTTATCTCATCATAACATTAACATTTACGCCGTAGAAGGCCTCCTCTACGTCATTGTGACCGCCGTGAATTGTCCTTACAGACACAAATCACCATTAGGTGTACTCGTTAATCCTAGCGGTATAAGCCTCCGCATAGGATCCGATATCGATTTCATTCATAAGTTGGGAATGACCCAACATTTCATCATTCATTCATTCATGGATAGGATACATACATAAAACATAAACATTTTTGGTGGTAATTTCATCATCATTTCATAATCATTTCTCAAAAGAAAGCATCATAAATAATTACTTTTCATTTGAAGAAAGCATCATAAATAGAGCATTTTATCCTTGAGGATAAGAAAAGAAAAGCCCACCGTGCGTAAGCTTTCTTAATTCGTTTTCCTTCTATGTCAACGATCGCATCCATCTCACCTTTACGTAAAAACAATTTTAGTATGTCATCACGTTTTAGATTTTCAAAGTTTAAAATAAACTTTGATAACTTATACTATAATAATTGAATTCATTAATGAATTCAATACGCGCTCAATCGCTATCTTAAATTAAGCATTTCGTGCGATAGAACGAGATATGTTCTACTATTTCATTTTAACCTTTAGGTTAAACGCTCAACGATATTCTCACGTTTTTTTTTTTTTTTATCAAGTTTCAATTATGAAATCTTTTCTCCAATGAGATTTTCTTATAAACTTAATACGGTTTACGTATTAGCGTGTTATCGAACGTATTTCATACGTTATTTTGATAAACAATTTTACTTTTCTTTATTAATACTTTAATAATTCATATATTTAATATCTAATTTCCATATAAATCGACTTTCAATCGATTTCTTTTCATAAAGACCTTAATTCTCAATTTTTCACGAAATCGATAAAATTTATTAATATTTTTCTTAAATATTAATCAACTTATTCATTTAACATTATTTTCATTTCTAACGTTATTTAATATAACGTTTCGACATAAACATATTCTATGTTTATAAAATTCCATAAATTCTTAATATGTCTAAAATAATTTCTAGACATATAATGTATTATTTTCTTGATATTAAGAAATTAAATCCTAATATATATATATATATATATATATATATATATATATAAACTTACGGTTTCAAGCTTTAATTTTCAACTCTCTTCCAAAATTCTTCTAAATTCATATAGTGTACTATATTATCATAGGATCACTAATATGTATTAACATTAACTATAGAAAATTTAGGCATCACCTATTTTATTTCTATAGTTCTCAATTTCTTCAAAAAATTGTCCAATTAATTTTCAAATTCTAATTAATTTCTACAACACCTAAACATCATTGTATATCATAATTATAACATAACATCCACATATTTAAATCCTACATTAATGTATCATCCTCTATCATTTGGTTCTTATCAAAATAATGCTAAACATTTTTGTAAAATCACAAAATTACACAATGTTTAAACACTATCATATAACAATATAACATCATAAAATTCTACAATACCAACTAAATCATCAATATTCCAGCTATATAGCTCACGGTTTCTTGAGCAAAATTGAGCAAACATTTTCTAAAATTTCTAGTAAATTCACATGGTACATAATTAATGCTCTAGATCAACATTATGCTCTAACATCACTTAAATAAAATTTGTACATCAACTTCAAATTTTATTCATTTTCGGTCATCTCCAAAATCATAGCATATGATTTTTAAAATTATCAAATATTCACTATGAGTTCCTTTGCTAATATATAACATTAATCCATAAGCAAAATTAACCTAAATTTTCGATCCTTAACAAAAATTTCATAACATGCTTAAGCTTTAATATAAACAACAATACACATGCTTAATCCTATTATGCTAACATACTTAGGAACAATTTAGCATGCTAGCATGATTCCTCTTAAGAACACATGCTTGTAACTTTAAATCAAATGGTTAGAAATTTAAAATTCTAACGATAATCAAGCTTGTTCGATTTCTAACCTCTTTACCGGCTTTGATTAAGTGTGTCAAGGCTTTTGATCAAAGTTTTGGTGAAGATCAAATGAAAAACACACTTGGTTTTTCTTAAGAAATGCTATGGTAGTTTAGGGTTTTGGGGAAGAATGAGTGTTTTGATTTATCACTCTTAAGTACAAAAGCAAAGTGAATTAAAGGCTTAGCATTTTCCTACACCCTCTCTCTCTCTCTTTCACATAATACAATTGCAAGCCCATTAATTTGCTTTTGACTCATCAAAGTAATATGTCACCTTCTTACACAAAGTTAATGCATTTTGAACAAAACAATTTGATCTCACTGGTACCACATGTGCCTGACTCCCTCTCACAATACAACTAAGATTCTTTTAATTGTGACTCACCACTTAAAGGATGTCATCTTCTTACACAAATTAATGCATTTACACATTTTGAAAGAAACAAATATTTTCTTTATTTGGTACCCTATGCTCGTCCACACCCTCACATGCAAAGGAGAAATTTTAATTCATTTTGTCTCATGTTAAGACATAAAAAAATCTACACTCTACCATATGCAAAATAAAGTCAAAGAAGAGTTCCATTTAATCTTCCAACCTCTTATTTGGAAGCAATTTACAGTTCTAATCCTTTGCTCAAGCCTTTCATTTGCTTTACTTTTAATTTACTTGGGTAATGTGTAGATTATATCCCTGATTCATAAAAAAAAAACATCATAGCAAATCTAACATGAAAACTCACGTAAATAATTGCTTCTCCAACATTAGTCACGCACTTTTCCTTCTCATGTGCCAAAATTTGATTTTCATGCTAATTATAGATATAAATCATAATATATGTTTTAGATGATAAATTATATCATAAGAAAAATTATTGGTATCATTTCATATGAGAAAACCTAATTTTGAATTAGGGTTTTGAAAATTCTAAACTTGTCCAATAATTAATCCTTAATGTTCTAGCATTATCTTAATGCTAAATAATACTCTAATTACATATAATAATCATAGGAATTTAAATACTATAATTCCTTGATCATTAAACTCATTTTCTATTCATCTCTACGTTAACGTTTGAAACGTCTCAAACGTTAATTATCGACCTATCTCAAAAGGTCGTAATAAAGTCGTAATCACTTTATTAAATTATTCCATTAATCGGAATTTAATTCTAAGCCTGTCACTTAGAAAATTTTATGAAATTTTAACTATCGATAGTCAATCGACGTTAAAATACTCTTGAAATACTTTATATAATTCTATTCCTTAATTCACAATCCTAGTGAATATAAAATAGAATTCATTGCCTCATAATTAATCGAAATCATTATTCGATAAATTACTAATTCATTTATTTAATGAAATCTAATTTACAATTTTAAATATCGTAATTAGCTTTAATTCTCCAGGATATTACATTCTACCCTTAAAAGAAATTTCGTCCGAAATTTGCATTCCTCATAAAGTATGGGATATATTTGCATCATAATATCTTAAATTTTCCACGTAATTTCTTTTGTCCATTATTCCTTCATTAGACTTTCATTAAAGACCCAAACTTGATTCTTTAATCGTTGAATCGTCGATCAAATTAGTCGTGATTTTCATCACAACTCATCTGAGTTAAGGATCACGTCATTATGGCGGATCACATGATTTGGGTCATTTCAGTACTTCCTAAGCGTGATACGTGGAAAACGTTACGTCATTCACCCATTTGGTGGATGTACCCATCTATAACTACTAGGCCTATCATTACTAGGATCTCGTGGGTCCTATAAGCGTGATCTAAACATTCCTTGTATCTGAACTCTACAATTTCCTCGATGGAGAAATCTTAAGAAACTTAATTTCCGCATTTAAAGATGCGATTCGGATCTCGCGTGTCGGTAAGACTTTGTCTCTGAGCTTTTCTTATTCTTTGCCTCATTCGGATATCTTAATCATTCGTTTACCTTGTCGGGACCTTATACTTTCTCTCACCTACTTTATTTTAATAAAGTGGTGGTCAAACTTTTTCACTTAATGCCTCATAAGGTATATTGATCATTGCTGCGACTATGGTGTCGTGAACTTAACAAGTGGTACAACACGTTCCCACTTGCACCTTGATTTAACATTAATAGTCTATCATTCTTAAACATCCATATTGTCCTTTCAACCGTCCATCTATCGGTGAGTGGACATCTATGTTGGTTCAATCTCATGTCTAACTCCTTTTGTGAGTTAGTTCAAATCTAGGGTAAACTTAGAGTCTCTATCCAAAATGATAGGTTTGGTACCTGCAAAGATATGATTGCCTTTATGTCGTGAGCTAACTTTTTAGATCTACGAGTCATCCGAAGTAGAGATGAACATATTTGGTGAGTCAATCACTTACCCATATAAGCAGATGTTACCTCTTATGACTTTGCAAAACCCGTCATAAAATCCATTGTTATGTCATTCCATTTTCATCGTATATCTTTAGAGATTATAACATCTTATAAGGTCATTGATACAATACCTTCACTTGTTGGTAAGCAGAACAGCTGATAATGTTTATATCTCAATTTATTCCTTATTATTTATCTTTTCTCGTAAACCATAATATATCTTAATCTTTTGGTTGGGGGTATGAGAAGGATCATGAGTTTCACTCATGGTTTCTTTTCTAAGCTCATTATTGCTTGAAATATGTATATAATCCTTCATTAGACAATATGATATTGTCCAACTTCTAAAATTCTTGACTCTTCATTCCTTATCTTAATTTGTATTCTATCCCATTTTCATCCTTTCTCCTTCGTTTATCATCCTTTTCTTTAGTCATATGTCACCTAGTGAGAATACAACTTACATTCGTTCCCGATTGCTGACTATTTGTTTCATTTTCTTAAACTCTCCAATGAGTTTTTTTTCTTTCTATAGGGACATATCATAATTTAGTGAATTTTATAACTTAGGGCATTAGAAATTACATTAACCTTAGTGGTGATATTTATATCACAATTGTAATTATTTTTCGATTGGAGCCATCTTTCCTATCCGTATCCAAGTTTCTTGGCTCGAAGAATAAATTCAAATTTTGTAAATTGTGAAGGATTCTTAACTTATCGTCATAGGAGTGGCGACTTTGGTACTTATTGTTGTTACTATTTCAAGTCGTGATTTGAGAATTTCTATTCATGTAGGCAAGTCATTGTGATGCGTAAGCTATTTTCTTTCATATTAATATATAGCCTTTCTTTATTAATCCATGTAAATTTGATTCCTTTTGGGGTAGCTATGTTATCGGTCTTGCTACCTTAGAGAGTTCTTCATGGCCCTCCGATAGTAGTCGATTTATCTAAAATTCTGATCTCATTTTAGGTCATTGCGACTTTCGCGGATCTCGTTGATTCCTTCTAATGACATTATGTGCACGAGGAACATTTCTTTAAGCCATTCTGTCTTGTACTTGGCAAAATTTTGCCCGTCCTAAAGTCGAAAGACAATCCTTGACGTTCTTTATGTTCATCTCATTCTTCGTATGGATAGGAACGTTATTCATAAAGGTTAAGACAAAATTGTCAAGTATGTGTGGAACACTCGATTTTTGAGGTTCATGATCGGTGGTGCATTTGTTAGTCCGAATGGCTTAACTATTATCTCATAGTAACCATATCTCATTCGAACAATTCGTTCATGTATCTCGGACACTTGCTCTTCAAAAACACATATATAGCTTTCATCAAAATGCTCGGTGAGGACTTTTCATACATTAATTATGAGGTCGGTCTATCACCGACCAATTTCATAACATCTAGTTCTTTTTACACTCAAAATTTTGACACCATTTTAACATTTACTACATACTCAAACTATGTTTCTTTTACATATTCTAACCACCATTTTCAACATAAACCATTATCTACATATAAGTCTCATATCATCATTAGATTTTCGTCTAGGTGGCCTTCATCGAATCGTACTCTCATTTGAAACTTGCCTTTCTCGATGCGTTTGTTTCATACCGATGATCTATCTCCCTCGAGCAGTCAAGTGCTCCCGTCTTCTTCTTTTGAGAAGTATGTGTTGCTTTTATCGAGTATGGTTGAGTTGGTAGAGATAGTTCCCTAGTCCAGAGGGCGGTATGATCCTCTCTTGCCATTCTCATCCTTTCGGTATAATCCAGCGGCAGGATGTGGGGCGTTTGGGACATCGGTACAACCACTCTTTGTACCATCTTGGGTGACTTGCGAGGACGGGACAAGTGCTAGTAGGTGCAGTTCCATACGCATAATATGTATGTGAGTCGGTCGGCTGAATCTGGTAGATCGCCAAGTCTTGAGTTTTCGCATGCAAAGATATTCTCTTGATACTTCTTTTGCAAACTTCGCCATTCCGTTGGCAAACGACTAATAAGCCTCCTGGATACCATCCTCATCCAGTAACTCCATAGTTACGAGCATCCTTCAACGGTGCGAAATTCCTCCAAGAATTGTCCTAAATTCATGCCAGTTATAGTAAAAGAGTCGATATGCTGTGTGAGTTCTAAGCTTATGGGCCATGTGGTTATCTTCTTACAGTATTCTCCTTTCCTCATCTCGTAAGCAGATATTTCTAGATAAGTCGACTTAAATCGAGCAATAGAGAAAATTCTAAACAAGAAATATCTCCTAAAGAATTAAACACTTTAAGACATATATAACTTGTAGACAATTTACGTACGACTCATGTCACTTATCTTATCACTAATTTTACGTTTTACACCATCGATCATATCGTTCAAAATTTATTCAGCATAAGAAAAATAGTGGGTACTAATATCCCGTCACAGAAAACTTTTGAAAGACTAGGCCGTGTCACTCACTCTGAATGACACCATCTTGAAACTTCTTGTTTCTCGAATTATATCTCGTTCCACAGATATACTTGATCCAAATCATTGGATAGAACCTTAGCGATCCTAGGTTCAATTCTAAGTCTTTACAATCACCTGCAAAGGAAATGATTCTCATATAGGTGGAAATTTCATTTCTTGATTCTGTATTCAATTAGGTTCTTATCGTTTCTACACATACTTGTCGATGTTAGAACATAAAGCACCTATATTGAACAAAAGTTTATAGGTAAAGAAAATATTATAAGTATTCAGAAATCTTTCTCATACTATCGATTCTTAATTTTGTTCGTTCGGTTTTCGATTGTAAGTATAGGCTTTGGTCTCACGGTGTTCCGTCTATCAAGTAAACATCTATTTCATATGTCATTGTCCTTTCCATTGGGACATTATGCTCCCTTGCTATGACGGCCTTTCATTCACCTATACTTCGGGTATCGATCGTTATGCTTTTACCAATAGCATTCGTGGTTAGGTCTACATCAACCTATCCTTTGATATTGATATTTCGATAATTAAATCTTATCGTGAGATCGTCATGTCTCTATCACCGTCATTCATTCCTAATCCAGTATGAATGATTCAATTCCATTTTCACTTTATCAATCTTAGGAATATATTTCTCATATATCCTTACTTTAACTCTTTTCGGAAATCCTTATTTATCGAGTCATATGTCTCTGACTTATATCATGTGGGCTATCTTATAATTGTATAGCTCATAGTTTCTTTAGCTATTCACTTTTGACCTTTTCTTGAACATGCTATCAAAGTAATATTACTTTCGTTATACTTGATTCCATTCGGGATTAGAACGCTCATTATTCCATATGGCTTGGTAAGGTAGTACTTCGTATACCATAACTTAAATTCCAAGCATCTCATTTCCATGTCTTGCTTTAGAGATATTTTCTCCATACTTGATTTACATACTAGGGCTATCCTAGTCGTTCACACAATCTCAAGGATTATGATTCTTCAATATCATTATCGTTTGTTTAACCAAGTTCAATTACTTGGAATCGATTATGCTCAAGCATAATCTCATTGATTGAGGTATAAGCAGAGATCTATTTTCCGAGATGCTATCATTTCTTTATATATATTCTTTGAAAGAATATCTTGCATGCATCTTCATTCTTTTAAACATGTCCAACCTACTAGCGAGGGTTTAGGGACAAACAACTATCTTAAAGATAAGTTGTAATCTTTCTCTGTTATGACATGGTGAGGAAAATTATATCCACGGATATCATATACTTTTCTTTACTTTTACTCTTGATTCAATGCTAAAGTATCTTGTTCATTACTTTATTATAACAATCATATAAAGGTATAATTTCACCTGATCAATCTTTGAAAAGCCCATCAGGTCATCACATTCATGTGTATAATAGATAAAATATCTCGTCTCATCGAGATTTTCTTTACATCACAATTTCTTGATGTCTATCACTTTCTGATCCGAAACTTTTAGGTGAAATATGTCAACCTATATCACACGGTGTTTATCGCTTTACTAATTCGTACTTAGGTGACAAGATAAGTCAACATTCATCATACTTGATGGTTTCAAGAATCGAGGAGAATTTATCACGACTACTTCTGAGGAAGTCTTGTCTCACAAATTAAAAATAACATCTTTTAATGATTGAATCTATATCCTCTCGGATGAATAATTGGGATCTAGGTCCAAGACCGAATAGCGACTACGAGATTTCTTTGGTCATATGGGCTAGCGGACCGTCACAATTATTTTCGATCACCACAAGGCTTGGTTTCAAAGGACACTTTATAAGGTTTCGGTTGTAAATTTCCTTCGAAAAAGTGAAAACCAAATGATTTCTCAATTGGAACTAGGTCATGAGTTAAACTCAATGACATAAATTGAGTAATGAATATAATTTGAAACCTTATATACTCGTAATAGGTCATCAACAAAGGTTCTCATAGGTCATGGCTCTACTTGTATTGAAATCTTACTTTCAAGAATATTCTAAGATTCTTATCATATAACATTCTCATTCTATAAAATCATAGAACCAAATTCAACTGTTTCTCGTAAATTCGGAGTAGGAATCAGGGATTCGGTCCTTCATAGCAAATAAATTACAGTGCGTTAGGAGTACGTGGCAAAAACCGTACATCAATCGGAGTTCAAACGAAGGAGGTCGAGACAAAATCACTCGCAGTCAAGGGAAAAATTCGTGTGCTGGCGAGATCGTGGCGATGCCGACACGGTCGGGCATGCCGATGCCGATGCCGATGTAGTATAAACTACCAAGGTCAACATGTCAAAGTTGATGTTATAAAATTACCAAGTCAAAGTCGACGGTCGCATGCCGTAGAAGTCAAGGTCGCACATGCCGAGGTCGAGTCAGTCGCATGCCGAGATTGAGTCGTCGCACAGGTCGGTCGAGTTGCACATGCGAAGTCGTGTCGGTCGCACATGCGGAAGTCAGGTCGAGTCGCGATGCGTCGTGGTCGGTCGCACATGCCGAAGTCGGTCGAATCGCATACCGAAGTCGTAATCGGTCGCACATGCCGGTCGCGTCGAGTCGCACATGCCAGTCGTAATCAGTCGCACATGCAAGTCGGTCAGTCGCACATACCGAGTCGAGTCGCAGTCACCAGTCGGTCGAGTCGCACATGCGTCGTAATCGTATTCGTTTTCATTCGTCTTTTGCCTTGACTCTGGGTTATCGTTACTTTCGTTCTTCATATCATTCTTTTGTTCTTGTAAGGAATGAAGTTCGTCTTCTATGTTCTTTGCATCGTGATCATGCTTCTTATATCGCTATGTTTTCTTGAGATGACATATCATTTGTCATAATAAATCTTGAGATTTGAAACTAAAGTTTCAAATAATGAAAACATAATTCATTCATACATGCATTTCTTTGAATTGAAGAATTCATCATTCAGACTTTGCCATTCACGTTCATTTCAAGCATATTCATTCATTATACATAATCTTGAAATTTGAGCAATTTAGTTATGAAAACTTGAAATTTCGATTTCATAACATACTTATTGAATGCATGTATTACTTAATTTTCAATTTCAACATTTCATTCTTGGCACATTTGCCCATTATCAATCATAAGCATTCATTTCTAAATTGATCACTTTGCATAACTTTCATTCTAACATTATTCACACTATTCATTATCATTCATCTTTATCTTTCATTCCATTTCTCTTTCAACTTTTCATTTCAAAACTTTGAAAAGATCATTTACCTCATTTCGGTTGAGCTTGATGTGATGGAGTGTTGAACATTGTCGGTGATCTTTAGAAGTCAGTGACTCATCTGACACTTAACCAGAAATTTTGGGTTCAAAGAGCAACCGCTCGATACCACTCTTAACGCCCCAAATCTTAAGTTCGATTTAGCGAGTTATTACTCTAGCAAATGAATAAACATAAGCTAATTATCAATAAACGTGATACATAAATCAAGTATGTTTTGGACTTCACTACATAACTTATGTTCTTGCGTGGAAAACATGTGATTGTACATATGACGATACTATCAGGTATAAACTTTTAATGACAACATTCCTATTGCTCAACCCTGCTCCATCGCATCCTTGACTCATCGCACATTTAAAAACAATATGCAGGTGGTACAGAATACTCGGTGGACTCATGCCAAAACATTTTATCATCTTTAAATTACAACTGCCCATTATGGTAAGACACAAGGGTTTTGATTAAAAGGCCTTGAGCTTACTAAACTTTTCATCAGTTTTCATAAACATTGATACGGCGGACATTTTCCTTGTATGTACCGATCCTTTATCTCTGTCTAACATTAACATTTCGCCGTAGATGGAGCCTCCTCTACGTCATGGCGCGACAACCTGTGAATTGTCTTCACACCGATCACAGTTAGGTGTACCGTTAATCTGGCCGGTAAACCTTAGGCATGGATCCGATATCGATTTCATTCATAAGTTGGGAATGAACGACAGCATTCATCATTCATTCATTCATGGATGGGATACATACATAAAACATAAACATTTTGGGAAGGTAATTTCATCATCGTTTCATATCATTTCTCGAAAGCATCATAAATAATTACTTTTTATTTTGAAGAAAGCATCATAAATAGAGCATTTTATCCTTGAGGATAAGAAAAGAAAAGCCCACAGTGCGTAAGCTTTCTTAATCGTTTTCCTTCTATGTCAACGTGATCAGCATCTACGCTACGTAAAACAATTTTAGTATATCTTCACGTTTTAGATTTTCAAGTTTAAAATAAACTTTGATAACTTATAATAATTTGAATTCATTAATGAATTAATAAGCGTTCAATCGGCGTATCTTAAACTAAGCATTTCGTACTTGATAGAAAGCGAGATATGTTCAACTATTTCATTTTAACCTTTAGGTTAAACGTTGATTCTCACGTTTTTTTTTTTATACAAGGTTTCAATTATGAAATCTTTTCTCACCAATGAAGTTTTCTTAGAAACTTAATACGGTTTACTATTAGCGTATTTATCGAGCGTGTTTCATCGTTATTTTGGTCGACAATTTTGACTTTTCTTTATTACTTTAATAATTCATATATTTAATATCTAATTTCCATATAAATCGACTTTCATCGATTTCTTTCATAAACCTTATTCTCGATTTTCACATAAATCGATAAAATTTATTAATATTTTTCTTAAATATTAATCAACTTATTCATTTAACATTATTTTTCATTTCTAACGTTATTTAATATAACGTTTAGACATAAACATAGTATTCTATGTTTATAAAATTCCATAAATTCTTAATATGTCTAAAATAATTTCTGACATATAATGTATTATTTTTCTTGATATTAAGGAATTAAAATCCTTAATATATATATATATATATATATATATATATCGAGCTTCTAGGTTTTCAAGCTTTAATTTTCAACTCTCTTCCAAAATTCTTCTAAATTCGTATAGTGTACTATATTATCATAGGATCACTAATATGTATTAACATTAACTATAGAAAATTTAGGCATCACCTATTTTATTTCTATAGTTCTAATTTTCTTAAAAAATTGTCCAATTAATTTTCCAAATTTTAATTAATTTCTACAACACCTAAACATCATTGTATATCATAATTATAACATAACATCCAAAATATTTAAATCCACATTAATGTATCATCCTCATCATTTCGGTTCTTATCAAAATAATGCTAAACATTTTTGTAAAATCACAAAATTACACAATGTTTAAACACTATCATATACTATATAACATCATAATATTGACAATACCAACTAAATCATCAATATTCAAAGCTATATAGCTCACGGTTTCTTGAGCAAAATTGAGCAAACATTTTCTAAAATTTCTAGTAAATTCACATGGTACATAATTAATGCTCTAGATCACATTATGCTCTAACATCACTTAAATAAAATTTGTACATCAACTTCAAATTTTATTCATTTGTCATCTCCAAATCATAGCATATGATTTTAAAAATTATAAAATATTCACTATGAGTTCCTTTGCTAATATATAACATTAATCCATAAGCAAAATTAACCTTAAAATTTTGATCCTTAACAAAAATTTCATACTGCTTAGCTTTAATATAAACAACAACACATGTTAATCCATTATGCTAACATACTTAGGAACAATTTAGCATGCTAGCATGATCCTCTTCAAGAACACATGCTAACTTTAAATCAAATGGTTAGAAATTTAAAATTCTACGATATAATCGAAGCTATTCGATTTCTAACCTCTACGGCTTTGATTAAGTGTCAGCTTTTGATCAAAGTTTTGGTGAAGATCAAATGAAAAACACACTTGGTTTTCTTAGGAAATCTCGGTAGGTTTAGGGTTTTGGGGAAGAGAATGAGTGATGTTTTGATTTATCACTCTTAAGTACAAAAGCAAAAGTGAATTAAAGGCTTAGCATTTTCCTACACCTCTCAGTCTCTCTCTCTTTCATAATACATTAAGCCCATTAATTTGCTTTTGACTCTCAAAGTAATTCACCTTCTTACACAAAGTTAATGCATTTTGAACAAAACAATTTGATCTCACTTGGTACCACTGTGGTGTACTTCCTTAACTACTAAGATTCTTTAATTGTGACTCACCACTTAAAGGATGTCATCTTCTTACACAATTAATGCATTTACACATTTTGAAAGAACAAATATTTTCTTTATTTGGTACCCATGTCTGGTGTCCCTACATCCAAGGGAGAAATTTTAATTCATTTTGTCTCAGTATAGACATAAAAAAATCTACACTCTACCATATGCAAAATAAAAGTCAGAAGAAGTTCCGTTTAATCTTCAACCTCTTATTTGGAAGCAATTTAGCAGTTCTAATCCCTCTCAAGCCTTTCATTTGCTTTACTTTTAATTTACTTGGGTAATGTGTGATTATATCCCCTGATTCATAAAAAAAAAAACTCATAGCAAAATCTAACATGAAAACTTCGTAAATAATTGCTTACTCCAACATTAGTCACGGCACTTTTCCTTCATGTGCCAAAATTTGATTTTCATGATAATTATAGATATAAATCATAATATATGTTTTAGATGATAAATTATATCATAAGAAAAATTATTGGTATCATTTCATATGAAAACCTTAATTTTGAATTAGGGTTTCGAAAATTCTAAACTTGTCCAATAATTAATCCTTAATGTTCTAGCATTATCTTAATGCTAAATAATACTCTAATTACATATATAATCATAGGAATTAAAATACTATAATTCCTTGATCATTAAACACATTTTCTATTATCTCTAAGCGTTAACGTTTGAAGCGTCTCAAAACGTTAATTATCGACCTATCTCAAAAGGTCATAATAAAGTCTAGTAATCACTTTATTAAATTATTCCATTAATCTGAATTTAATTCTAAGCAATCAACTTAGAAATTTTATGAAATTTTAACTATCGATAGTCGATCGGCGTTAAAATACTCTATGAAATACTTTATATAATTCTGTTCCTTAATTCACAATCCTAGTGAATATAAAATAAAATTCATTACCTCATAATATCGAATCATTATTGATAAATTACTAATTCATTTATTTAAGATCTAATTTCTAATTTTAAATATGTAAATAAGGCATTTAATTCTCAGGGATATTACACTTGTCTTTGAGATGGCACGGATTTTGTGCCCTTGATTATTTTGTATGTGCTGAAAGGGTGCTTTCGGCCGTCGCGCGTCTGTGAGAGGCCTCCTCTCCAGTGAGTGGTGTGAATGAATTATTGTGGTGGATATGGATCATGACTGAGGAAAATGTCGGCGGATGAATCTTTATGGAAAATGAAAAAATATTTAGTAACACAGTATTTCAAATTAAAACCTCGTGTATTCTGCGTTGAAATGGAGTAATTCAAATGTGATAAATTATTTTGGCGATGAGCTTGAGTGCAATCTTGTACTCGATACAATTTGTTTTTAAATGTGAGTTGAGCGGAATGGATGGAGATGTGTCGGAAGCGTCGGACACCTTTGATTATGATATATTAGAAACAGAATACACGTCGTCATATATGTATTCACGCGTTTCCATTGCTAATAGAATTAATTTATCTTATGATGTTGATTTGTTGAATCGTCCAGAACATATGAGTTCTTGTATATGTATGGTTAAAGCTTTCTTGATTATTATTCAAGTATTAGCCTCGCTAAATCGTACTTAGGATTTAGGGTGACATTACAAATGGTTCAGGGGTTCGCTCTTTGAATCAAAACCTCTTTTCAGAGTTAAGTCTAGATTGAGTCACTAGACTTCAGAGATCGGAACGACCTGCTGAGCCACTCCTCACATCAAGCTCACTAGAAAAGGTAAATGATTTTATCATCTTTGAAAAAGAAAAGTTTGAGATTTATAAATTTGATTTGGTGTCGATAGAACATTATCGACAAATGATTGGTATCGATAGAACATTATCGACAAATAATTGGTATCGATAGAACATTATCGACAAATGAAATGAGAAAGGTTGTAAATAACCATGATTGATTGATTGAAAATTTTCATAGAAATCGTTTGTTTAAAACGAACTATGTTAATCGTATTTGAAATTTTATTCTTCAAATCTAATATTGTTTTGATTAATGACTATGTCATCCCAAATGAAAGTTATGAAATTGATTGAAAGTCGTTGGTTACCTACGCATATGATATGTCATACGAATGTATTGACAATTTTTTAGAATAAAATGTTTAAATTCATGTAATCATAGAAATTTATTGTTATGAATATTTGAAAATTTTATTTCAAATCCTAAAGATGTTCGATGATGGGTATGTTATCCACGAGACGTAGACTATTGAGAGCGCGATCCCATTTGCGAAGAACATGGAAGATGAATAATTGGAATTTTATTCCATCACGAGAACAAAGCGAGATCGAAATAAGAATCTCGAATTGATGGCGAGAAGAAAATTCAGACTCGGGTGGAAAGATGTCAAGAATAATGAATGTCACTATCGATAAGTGACACGAGAATGATCTTATTATTTGGAAGTTCACATGGCAGCGGAACTCCAAATCAACTATGACTCTTCGATGGAAGCAGTAGAAATGTGATCGAAGAATTCGTGAGTCAGATTAAAGCGAACTTCAATCATGCTCGATCGACTTGACTCCGCACCATGTATAATTTTGACTGCCCGGTCGGTTCGATCCGACCTCGAGTAGTCCGACCTCAGGCGGTCGACCTCGGTTGTCCACCTCGGCCGAGCTCGGCGGGTGCGACCTCGGCGGCGAGCCGGTGGATCAGGCTCGGCTTGACCGGCAGCGGCGGTGTGACATCCACCTGCCATTTATATTGACCTCGTCGGATCACCTCCACCTCGGAAAACAACCTCGGCGTCGGCATGTACACCTCGGCATATGACCTCGGCATCCCGCTTGCGACCTCCGTGACCGGCCGGCCGGCGACGATCGAGGCCGTTAGCGGCATCTGACGGCGTCGGCATATACGACATCGATTTCGACTTTGACATCATATGCGACCTCGGTATCGGTATGCATGACCTCGACCTTGACAATTAAAATTATAACTTGGACATTGTCTTGACCTCGACCTCGACCTTGACCATCTGTTCGACTCGACTTGGCGGACCTTGTACTGGCTTGGCGCTTTGGCGTCGGCCTTAATACCGTCATTATGTCAGATAACCTCGGCAATGACCTCGGCTTTGGCAAATGATTTCAACAACCCGACGCCGGTATCACTCGACCTCGGTATCGAGCTCGGCATCGACAAAACTGTTTTGCGCAATGTTTTTATTTCCGTTCTCCTCGTTGGACTCCGATTTTCGACGGTTTACACCTACTACCTATCACAAGTACTATAATTCTTATGAAGAACAAAATCCTGATTCCTTCTATAGAAATTAGAAGTCAGTTGATGTTAGTTATAGTTTTGTAGAGCGAGAATTTTCGGTGCGATTAGAATCTTAGATGATACTAGAAAGTAGTATTCCATGAGTACGAGAGCTATGACATAAGAGGAACCTTTGATGATGACTATAATGTTATATAAAGTTTTAAATTCTATTCATTACCCAATTACGTCATTGAGTTTAACTCTGACTGTTCAAATTAATCACATGAGTTTCTCACTTTTAAGAAAATTTTCAACCCAGAATTTACAAAATGTTCCTGAAACCAAATCCTTGTGTTTGAGAAAATATTGGTGACGAGATCGCAGCCCATTGACAAAGAAATCTCGATCGATTCATTACGGGTCTTGGACCCTAGATCCTAAATTATTGGTTCGAAGAATATATGGATTGAATCATAAAATATGTTATCTTGAATCACGAACCCATATCTTTTGAAAGTTGACATGATGCAATTTCTTCAATCACGGAGACCAATAAGTAAGATAAAGATTGACTTATCTTGTCGCCTAAGTTTTAAATTAGTAAATACGAACATCGAGTGCGATGTAGGTTGACTTATTTGGATAACCTAAAAGTTTGGATCGGTGGAGTGATAGACATCAAGAAGATATGATGTAAATAAGATCTCGATGAGAGCGAGATATTTTCCTATGATGCACATGGATGCAATGACCCCGATGGGCTTACAGTTTTGATAACGGTGAAGTTATATCTTCATGTATTATGATAATGAAATGTTATGAATGAGATACTCTTTAGCATAGAATCGAGATTGAAGTAAAAGAGGCGCAATATCCTTGGGATATAATTTCCCCTTATTATGACATAACGAGAGAGATTACAATTATCTTTAAGATAGTTGATTGTCCTTAAAACCTCCTAGTAGGTTGGACATGTATAAAGAATGGAGATGCGATATTCTTTAAGGACATATATATAAAGACGATAGCATCTCGGATAACTGAATCTCTGTTTATCCTCAATCAATGAAATTATGCTTGAGCATAATCAATTCCAGTAATTAAGACTTGGTTAAACCATATAAGTTGAGGAATCATAATCATTGAGATGTGTGAACACTAGGATAGCCCAACATGTAAATCAAGTATGGAAAATATCTCCACATGAAGGCGAACACAGAACACCTCGGATGCAGTCTTGCAAACTTTGAGATGAACAATTTTTGCTAAGTTTGTAAATGTGAATTTTGCTAAAGGAAATGTGTCTTGGACACATTATTAATGTAGAAGGATTAAAGTTGATCGAGCCAAAGTAAAGCGGTCGAAGAATGGAAATCGCCAAGACAGAAAAGATTTGAAGTTCTTGGGATTAGCGATTACTGGATCGATTCATTGAAGGATTCTCAAAGATAGCAAGACCATATACTACTCGGAAAAATTAAATTCACTGGGTGATGAAGGTGGTGAATTTCGAGCGCCGAGAAAAGTTAACTCACTTGTTAGGATTCGGAGCGCAGATAAAAGTCGTGGTCTATCGATGCTTTCAAAATGGATTAGGCTGTGTGTTAATGCAAAGTGGAAAAGTGATAGCCCGTCCTCTCGACAAGCGAGACCGCATGAATTAAATTACCCACCAGTGATGCGGAACTAGCGGCGGTGTACATGCCAAAGATATGGAGACATCATCTCTGAGAGGTAAGATGTGAAATCTTTACCGATCACAAAAGTTTGAAATACTTTTGCAGAGATTTGAAAATAAGACATGGTGATGAGATGCTTGGAATCTAAGTTATGGTGTACAAATGTACTACCTTACCAAGCTATATGACATTAATAGCGGTTCTAGTCACGAGTAGAACAAAGTATAATGTGATAATATTACTTCGACACCATGCTCGAAAAAAGGGACAAAATCTAAAATAGTGAAGAAATTATGAGCTATACAATTATGAGATAGCCACAATATGAGATAAGTTTCGAGATATTATGACTTGATAAGTAAAGTAATTCCTTTAAAGTAAAGAGCGAGTAAGCAGTTCATTATTTGAAATGGATCTTAGTACTCTAAATTGTTTTGACACAAGAACCTTGTTTTGAGTGTCTTAGAAATTAACAAACACGATAGCTTCTTAGACTTTTTGACAAAGAAATGTTTCAGAAAGCGATGAAAAGATTCATGGAAGAATCTTAAAGTGAATCTAATTGTAAATCTTACCCTCTACTTTTGTGATCAGATAAAGTGAGATATTAAGTATCTCGACATGGGAATGAAGCATTCATCGAATGTCGAGAAAATGGTAAGAATATTA
>JAODLM010000758.1:0-94144 GCA_036937905.1 Salvia rosmarinus
ACCTGCACACCATAAACGCCTACTGAGAATCGTCGATTACCCTTTGTCATCGGCTGACTGCCTGCACCAGACTTTCACTAACCCCAGATTTGACAAGACGTCCATTAATTACTTTACACTGCTCGACCGCTTAAATACCATCTAATTCCCCAGTACTGACTCAACCATATCGACTGGAGATAACACCGCAGGGCACAGCAATAAACTGAGCCTTACGTCAACAGCCCTAAACGGATGATCGATACGATAACCAGCACCACGCTGATCCACCACCCAAGATGCGCAGAGTCTCGTTAAATCATGTAACCTCATCCATAACAAAGTCAAAGTGATGGTCAAGAACTCATACTCACCTAATACCTTATCGAGGTTTAGATCATCGAAGTCACCGAGATCTAGGTTCTTCAATACCACGATAGAAGAACTCATCTCACCGTGATCCATCAATGTCGTAGACGCTGTGGATCAGATAATCGAAAGCGCTGGTTGAGCTTGTATAATGTTTTCATACCACCATTACAATCTCCTATCTCAATCAATACTTGATCGCATATCCTGTCCCCTTATTTCATATATGTTAGATCATACGAAGATCACGTGTCCGTATGATTGGTCAAGCTTAATGAGATATAAAAAGTTTCACACCGAGACAACTTGAGGACGAGTTGGCTGGCAGATAGAATGCAGATAGATAAGAAGTGACTGACTTTGCTGTTTGTCTAGCGTCGGTACGCTCTAACGTATCAAGGATCACAAGGAGATAAGTTCTTCTATCCGACCGCAGTGAAGAACCAAGATCTCGACATACGATGATCTAAACCCCGACAGAGGTTTAAAGCATGAATAGTCGACCATCACTTCGACTATATGGCGAGGTTATATGTTCTAACCCAATATTCTCCGTGATCTGCAGTGGCAAAGGTCAGATGTCATGCTAGTTATCCAGACGAGTCACCGTATCCGCTAGGAAGATGACGCCCCTTATGAGCTCCAAAAGGTTTATTGTACTAAACCCTGTATCGAGTTAGCTCAAGCACAATAATAAGGTTGCAACTACTTAAGGAATTAAAGATATTAATTATTTTATGCAAATAATGCTATAAATAATTAACGGACGCTCGATATCTTAAATACGGGATTCGTAATGTCTAAGTGCAAGCCCCGACTACCGGTGAATAAAGCTAAGTCAAGATTTATTCTCAGTGGCATGAATAAATATTTATAAATTAATTTATGTTCCCAACAACATAAGATAATTAATTTATTTGAGGCCCATCTTCATTCTCGTGATTGGATCCGGGTCGCCCATCCGTGCCCGTAAGCTCTTGGAAATCGCCCCTATAGCTCTCAAAGGAAAGATTTTATTCTTTTATCCGACAAGGATATTATTATTTATGGATATGCATAAATCCTTTCCTTGTGGGATTATGGTAATGCTAATATAAAGGTAAGAGATAAAGTCTAGGTTAATGCTTATTAATCCTACACATATTTTCGAGAATCCCATAGTCTTTGGGGAGGAATTTCGAGAGTTTTGCGAGAGCAAAGGGTGATTTTCCCGCATTCTCCATAGATCGCCCTCACCGACGCGAGATTGGGCAACCGATACAAATCCGTAAGATCGTGAGCACGGTCTCGATCTGCTCATTCCGCTCACCCGGATGCATCCAAAGGTAAACACGAGAAACCCTACGTGGTCGCAATTAATTAAATAGACGACATAGGAATATAATCAACGTATGGTGAATTAAATATCCGATAGATCCTCGGCGGTGGCTGATATATGTCATCCCTACACTCGTATCGTAGCCCGATCGTAATTCGCCTCGCTGGATTAATTCACGCTTATTACGGCTTTTAATTAATTGTGGATCTTTCGCTCATCGTGGCTCGTTGTTTTTGTTGGTTTTTGTTTTTCACCACGAGAAAATCCGTGGTTAGATTAGATTTTTTCATGTAAATTTATCTCGTAAAAGAAGAACGAAGACGAAAGACGAAACGAGACGACGAAGAATCGCCGGAGAACGGACGACGGCAGCCCTCGCGTGCGCACCATCCCCAAGCAATGATGTGGCGGCCTGACGGACGGGCGACAGCGCATCGCCCAGGCCAGCGGTGCTGGGCGCAAGGCCATGCGCTGGATGCCCCGCACCACGGCCGAAAGGCATGAGGCGCCTGCTGGCCTCTGCAAAGAAAGCGGCACCATCGGGCAAGCAGTTTGGGCGGCTCACCGCCGGAAACTCAACAAGGCCTGACGCGGCCCCAACACAGACTGCCAAGAGAAACCTCAAAGTCGTCGATTTTTCTAAGAAAGGGCGACTGGCACACAGGTGGCCGGCGCCGCATGGGCTGTGCTCCTGCCAGCTGCCCAGCCCCTTGTTTCCGACCCTGCTTTTGCGTTCTTTGGCCTAACCTCGACCCGGTTTCTCGCCTAGACCCGCTTTTCAGCCCATATATCAGATGGCGCGCAAAGATAAGCATGCTAGGTTTATCGCTGCCATTATATTTAGAATTCGCATGAAAGCATGTTTTATACATGTTGAGTTCTATGTACAAGCAGGCTGCTAGGATTACGTTATCTCGCATGGGACAAACCTTTTGAATAAAAAGACTCAAGCAGCAACCCGACAAATTAATTTTTTTCAAATTAAAATGTCAAGACTCTCCACCTTTTCGATCTCTAAACAAAGCGAGACGACTGTGAGTAAACGCCCACCCGCACGGTTTGCTCGCACCGCTTATCATAAGTTCATAGACGAGATTTAAAAAAAACATTTTAAATTCATTCGGTAGCTGGGAGTTTCATGTAAACGCCCACACGCCTGGCTTCGTACGTACGATTTTCATAAGTTCTCTAGAGATAGATATAAAACGAGATAACAAAAGAATTTGAATCGAAGCCGTATGGTCCGAGCGTAGTATGCCAATTCTAAGAATTCATTTTCATCGTTAAAATTGTGGTCTGTTACAGACATCACCTCAAGTACAACTTCCCGCCAAGTCCCTTCTTCGCGAGCATGATGTGGTTCAGTAAGGTCCAATCGTTAATTTCATTGTCATAAGGATAAGTTGATACGGATTGAAATTAAACGCACTAAAAGGTATATTTTAGTCCGGGTCGAGGGGTTCATGTGTAAACTCCACACGCCGCGTCGCATGTGGGATTCCTCTAAAGCGATTGGAGGTTTCAATTAATATTGTTTTATCAAAAGGTTACAATATTATTGTTACGAATTATATGCGATGTGATGTTTATGTATGTTTTCATTATCTTTTCGTGATATGTCTCTTATTAATCGATTATCAATATGCTCGCACAAAATCCCTTTATCCCGTCCAAATTTTATCGAAAGTGGAAACGCAATATCGAGAATGTTCTTACCCGAAGATAATTTATTTGTACTCATTACTACACCCTCGTCCCAAGCCTCTAGACGATTTATCTATCGATGAGGAGCGCAAAGGACTACCAGAAATGGGACAAATCAAACAGAACGGCAAAGTGCTTCTTTGGTCACACATAAAAGAAGTCCTCAGCAGCTCAAAGATTAAGAGATGGAAGATGCAGCCATCGATATGGCTAAATCTTATGAAATCGTATTGATGAGTCGGACAGAATCGCTTATCACACTTGACAAAATCAATAACGTCAAGTTCAACGATTAAAAGTGATTCGCGATGACCATATGAGCAAATGATCAATCTCTTCGAGAGCTCGGTGGTTATTGGAGGATATATTGACGACGAGTCGTAATCGATATGATCCCCAACACTTTGCCCAAGTCTTTGATGATTTCTATAGAACAGTCCTTTATGATAAGAGTTATACTCAGATTCATCTGCAAAGAGGATCTAAAGAACCAAGAACGAAATGGGTAGGCAGGCAGGCCTTTAGCACGCACTCAAAGAAAACCACCGCTTACAAAAAATGAAAAGGGAAAGTGGAATTCATGGATGCTAGGCTAAAGAGAAAGAGCGGGAGTAATACAAAGGCTCTGTACCAATGGCTTTGAAAAGCCAAAAGGTGTAGGCGGCAAGTGCTTCATGCGGTGAGATCAAGTATTGAAGGCTGGCGCCCCAAGCTCGCTCAAGGTACGCCATTTGCTTTAGCAACGTAAACATGTTTAGCGACTTGTTCTACCCATTCTCGGGTAGTATACCGTGCGATCGATCACGTCATATACACCTGCGGTGGGTTCCCGCGACAAGGGAGTCGTTTGATGGCGAGAACGATTCTCGGGCAACGCCGGTGAAAGTCGCTTGCTGTACTGGAGATGTTATTTTACGCTTTGAGAAACAAAGCTTTAGTTTTGAAAGACGCTTTATACGGGCCGGATTTGCACGAACCTTGTTTCCGCTTTCGAAATTATTTACCTTACGGATATTCGTTATTTTGGATAAGGGTGTTTCTATCATAAGAATAACGGCCATCCGTGTCGCACGTTATATAATTCGCTTATACTATTTCTCGCAAAACATAATACCTATAACTATGTCGCATCTTCATCAAACCCTAAAAACGTAAAGTTTTCTTCGCAAGATTGATTACTACTTTTTCCTGGATCTTAGATTAGGTCACATCAATCTAAATAGGATCCAAAGATCAAGCTAAGAATGGAGTTGGTGGATCTCACTACTTATCTGCTCCCACCCATAATCCCCGTGATAAAAGGTAAGATGTTCACTGCACTCTTCAAAGTCAAGGTTATAGAGCCAAAGAAATGTTGAGTTAGTCCATTTCTCGACCTGTGTGGACCAATGTCCACACAAGTTTTCGGAGTAGTACGAGTATTTTGTCACTTTCATCGACGATTACTCAAGGTACGGATACATATACCTCGCCACCGCAAGTCTCAATGTTTTGAGAAATTCAAAGAGTTCTGCGGAAATGGAGACAAAGTCAGTAGTATCAAGTCATCAAGGCTCCCGATCGCTGGCATGCGAATACCTCAAGAACGAAGTTTACGGACTATCTAGTAAGTGTGGGATTACATCCAACAAGATTTCACCGGCACACCATAGCAAAACGCGTGTCGAGCTAAGAAGGGACTCTTTTGGAAATGGTTAGATCAATGACGAGTTATGCAACATTGCTTATTTCGCTCGGGGTACGCCTTTAGAACAAATGGGCATACTCTACTAAATCTAAGACCATCCAAGTCACTTAAAAGACCCCTTCGAGTTGTGGTTTGGGCGCAAGCCCGCTTAAGCAATAAGGATGAAGGGGCACCAAAGACACGCCAACAAGAAGGTCGACAAGTTGGAGGCTAGATCCCGACGCTAAAGTGCTATTTATCGCTATCCTAGAGGAACAAAGGTGGTTTATTCTATAGTCCCAATGATCGAAGGTCATTATTAAGACTAATGCTCGATTCTTAGAAGAGGACTACATGAAAAAATCATAACCAAAGTTGAAAATCATTCTTCAAGAATTAGAAGACGATCGATTCCACCAACCGATTACAGCCAAAGGTAACAGACGTTGAGTCTAGTTGATGGATCGACACCGCATACTTCAAGAAATTGAAGTCGGGTCGAAATCGAGATACCGACCGCATGTTGGTACCTACCCAAAGAAGTTATGCAAGATAGAACCACAAGTTTCTCGCACCCACCGCCGCTATCAGGCTCAGTGAGAACCTCGTGAGAGTAGGGAGGGTTGTTCGTCAACCCGAACGATTTATGTTCGTGTAATCTTCTGATTTAGTCCCGTGAAAACCACAAGCAATAATCGACATACATGGACATACAAGGATATGATACAAGATATTGATGCAAGATCACAAGACACAACCGCCATGGACTTAGAAACGGGAGTCCATAACGGCTATGGATGTATATGAAAGACACCTCTCCGATCGGCAAGGAAGTTCATAGGTAGTAAGTGGATATACAAGATAAGAGAGATTCCGATGGAGAGGTTTCGCTTTAAAGCCGTGCTCAGGGCTAAAGGGTACACTCGATCGAGGGCACGATTTCGACGAGACCTTTCGTCGTAGAGCAATGCTCAAGTCCATCGTAATTCTTCTCGCCATAGAAATTTCACTTGTACCTAGAGGTTTGGCAACGGATGTTAAACCGCTTAAACTACAATTTGAGGAAGGTAGAGACATCTATATGCAGAAGAACCCCGAAGGTTATGTGGTAAAGGGTGAAGAGCATCTAGTATGAAGCTAAGAAGTTCATTTACGGACTCTAAGCGTGCCTCTCGATCATGAAACTTACGCTGACGAGGTGGTAAAGTCTCATGGATTTCCACCCAATATTTGGAAGTGAGTTGTGTGTACCTGTTAGATGTTAACGGTGATGTGGTATTTCAGACTTTATGTAGATTTACATTCTTCTAGTTGGCAACAACGTGAAGTCATATCGTATCGTGAAAGAGTTGATAATCCGATCCGCCCAAATGAAAGACTTAGAGACGCAGTGCATATCTCTTGGGATCATGCTTTACCGAGATCGCAAGAAGAAAATGTCGAGCTTATCTCAAGCGCCTTACATTGATACCGTGATTACTCGCTTTAGTATGCGCATCGCCAAGAAAGGATTGCTACCTTCGTGACACGGGCTCCTTTATCTAAGACGCAATCACCCATGACCAGCAAAGGAAATAGTAAATGAAGACAAGTTCCTTCGCCGCAGGGAAGTCTCATGTACGCAACGTTATGCACGAGGTCTCCGATATCGCCATGCGCGGTAGTATAGTAGTTAGATATCGCCTAACCCCGACAAGCTCATTGATCGAAAGAAGCATATACTCAAGCACCGAAAAGCGACTCGAGATTATAGGCTAGTTTACCATGCAGCATAGTCTAATGCTGGGTTATACTGCACTTGATTTGTCGACCGTGATGAGAAAAAGTCAACCCTGCCAAGTGTTTACCTTGGGAGTGCTGGAGCCAGATTCTCAAGTGAGTGCAAAGCACACGCATGCATGCGGACTCCCATGAAGCCAATATGTAGCCGCCTCGGAGGTTTCTTAAAAGAGGTCATGAAAGTTCAAGAACTACCTCACGGATCTAGATGTGTACCGGCTCGCCTAAGAGTATCATAGTTTACCGTGGATAACCTGTGCAAAGTGGCAAACCTCGAACGAACCACTTCACCCACAAGCGCACCAAACACATAGAGAGAAAAGACATCACACGAGAAATCGTTTGACGAGGTGACGGTTGATTGAAAAGATTGACACGATTTGAAAATCTAATGGATCCATTCAATAAAGAGCTCCGCAAAGTCTACGGGCGCACGCTCGAGGACTCTGATTATGCTGATGGCACCCACTTAGAAAGGAAACTTTGTATAAGTGGGAGGCAAGCAAAGGTTATTTGTAATAGCTAGCAGAAAGACACATCAGATACTAAAAGTTTGCTTTAGTATGTTGGAGATTGTTCGATTCAGAGTAACGAAAGGCTTTGCTGAGCTTCATACAATGTTTCTATTACCACCATTACAATCTCCTATTCAATTCAATACTTGATTGCATATATATGTGTCCCTTATCTCATATATAAGTTAGATCATACAAAGGTGTAAGATCACGTAAGTCTGTGATGATCGGTCAATTTAACGAGATATATAAAGTTTCACAAAACTAGAAAATCTGAGGACTAGTTGTCGTGATAGGTCGCAAGATAGATAAGAAGTGACTTGACTTAGTCGCTTGTCTATGCCGGTACGCCTCCGACGATTGAAGGATCACAAGGAGATAAGTTCTTCTATCCTGACCGTAGTGAAAAACCAAGATCTCGTGACTTACGATGATCTAAACCCTCAAGGTGCATTAGGTGAGTATGAGTTGCCGACCATCACTTCACTTGTTACGGGTGAGGGTTATATGTTCTAAACCCAATATTCTCCGTGATTCTCAGGTGGTGGCAAAGGTCAGATGTCATGCTAGTTATCTCAGACGAGTCACCGTATCCGCTTGGTAGGGATGACGCCCCTTGGTGATTTCAAAAGGTTTATTAACTAAACCCGGAGGTTGAGTTATTTTTGGCACAATAATAAGGTTGAGTGGTACTACTTAAGGAATTAAAGATATTAATTATTTTAAGCAATTTATCGCTATAAATAATTAATGACGCTCGACATCTTAAATACGGGATTCGTGAATGTCTAAGTGCAAGTCCTGACTCAACTTCAGTAATAAAAGGGTAAGTCAAGATTATTCTCTAGTGGCATGAATAAATGTTTATAAATTAATTTATGTTCGGCTGAACATAAGATAATTAATTTATTTGAGGCCCATCTTTATTCCTCATTTCGATCCTCGGGCCGCCCATCCAGTCCGTAAGCTTCGGAAATCGCTACCTATAGCTCTCAAAGGAAAGATTTTATTCTCTTTATCCGATAGGATATTATTATATTTATGAGATATGCATAAATCATTTCCTTGGGATTATGGTAATACATTATAAATATAAGGTAAGAGATAAAGTCTAGTGTTAATGCTTATTAATCCACATATTTTCGAGAATCCCATAGTCTTTGGGGAGGAATTTTCGAGAGTTTTGTGAGAGAGCAAGGGTGATTTTTCCAAGCATTCTCCATAGATCGCCCTCACCGACGCTGAGATTGGGCAACCGGATATACCTGTAAGATCGTAGCACCAGTCTCGATCCGCTCATTCCGCTCACCTCGACAGATCCAAAGGTAAACACGAGAAACCCCACGTGTTGCAATTAATTAAATAGACGATGCTAGAATATAATCAATGTATGGTGAATCAAATATCCAAGATAGATCCTGCGCAGGGCTGTACATATGTCATCCCTGCTGCACGCACTCCAAAGATGTATAAGCAACCAAGTCAAGTCACTTCTATCTATCATCGATAGCCTTATACCGACAACTCGCCCCTCAAGTTGTCTCACCGTGATACTTTTTATATCTCATTAAGCTCGACCAATCATGTACTTCTCGTGATCTACAACACAATCGTATGATCTAACTTATATATGAGATAAAGGGACATACATATGCAATCAAGTAAACAATTCAGATAGAGATTGAATAGTGGTAATATGAAAACATTGGATACAAGTTCAACCAAACCGCCAAGATACAAACCAACATTCGCCCTCCCTTTAGAGTCCCATTCAGACTTTGTTTTGATCCTCTCTATTTAAGTGATTATTATATTTATTAGATATACATAAATTCTATCATGATAGGATTTAGGATTGCATTATAAATATAATGAGAAAATCAAACTATAATCCAAGAGCAATATTTTCGAGAATTAATATTCAACATAGTGAGATTTTGAAAACTCTATGGCGAAGAAGGCAAATTTCTAAGACTTCTATAGATTGTCCCTCACTGCATCGAGTTTGTGCAATCGGACACGCCTAAAAGATCAAAGCACGAGTCTTGATCCAATCCTCGCCTGCAAATTCAGTAAACATGAGAAAACACCAACTTGTTGCAATTAATTATATAGTGCATGCTAATTATATAATCAATGTATGGTGAATTAAATATACAAGATAGATCCTGAGGGTTAAAATAAGATTTCCTAATTGGTATCAAAGCCCGATCGTGATTCGCTCGCTGGATTATTTCACGCTTGATTATAACGCGCACAATTAATTAATTATGAATTTGTCGCTCATCGTGGCTCGCTTTTATTTTTGTCCGATTTTATTTTTCACCACGAAAACCGTGGTTAGATTATATTTTTCTTATAAATTCATATCAGAAAAGAAGAACGAAGACAAAAGTTAACGGAAGATCCAGACGAAGTCCCATCGACGACGCCGTAAAACCAACGCACGCGCGAGGCACGACGCGGCGCAGATCCAACGACAGACCGCCGGCAGCTCGCTGGGTCTCGTGGCTTCGCCACACGGGCGGATTGCGGCGTAACTCCTCAAGAAGATCGACGAGGTCGGGCGGCATAGTCGACACCGCGAAATGGGCACGCTGTTTCACACGCGGATGCGCTCGCACGCCTCGGCGCTAAGCTGCGCGCGCCGATGGATCTCTCAGAACCGCAGCGGCATGCGCTTATTGCACGGAAACCTCAAGATGCTCGCTGGTCGCTACCGATAGCGCCGTGTGTCTCTAGCAGCCTTAGGCTGGTCGTGACGCCGACGGCGCTGACGCGCCGGCAGCACGCGCACGTAGATGCTCTCCGAAGAAGGCCGTAGTCACAAGACGGATTTCTAAGAAGACGGGCGACGCTGGGCGAGCGATTTTCATGCAAAATTGGATAGTGCTCGGTGGCCTCGACGCACTCTCACGCTGTAGAAACCTCGTAGCGCCGGGCGGCCGAGCCCAGCAGAACGACGCTGGAAATTCACGCATCCTCGATGGTACGCGCGCCAAGGCTCGCAATGCTCCTCGACAGTGCTCGCACGCCAGTCTCGTGGCACTAGCTATAGCGCATGAGTCGCTGTAGGGTTTCTACAGACGCCGCACCGCCAGACGATTCGGCAACCGCCCAGACGGTGTGCGGATTTCTCAGGTGTCGGGCGGCGGCCGGGCTACGCGCGCGGATTTCAGCAGGTCGGCGGCGAGGTCTCGACGCAAGATGGGGTTACGAGAGCTGCTAGCGGTGCTACGCGCTGGTCAGGCTCTAACGCACGACCCACCCACTTCGCCTAAACTCGATTTTCGACCCGCACCGATTTTTCGAATCGGTTCCAGATTTTTTACCCGATTCGCCAATCCAATGATCCGTCCATTTTCGATTTTTCGCCCAAACCGCGATTGACGATCCGCCTCAGGCCAAGACGCCGAGGCCTGCTGAGATTTTTATGAAGATCTTTACTTTGCAAATTTATGTAATAAATTAGGCAAGAAGCACAGATCCACGAAATGGGCCGCGATGAACGAAATTATTTTATTTTTATCGCTCAAAGCATATCGGATGTTTAAATTATGCAAGCATGCTATGTATGTTTAATTACGTAAAAACATATTATATGTTTTCGAGATTAGATGCGATAGTAAGCATGCTAGGTTTATCGCTTTTCAAGCATATTTTAGAATTTCATGAGCATGTTTTACATGTCGAGTTCTATAGAAAGCATGCTAGATTACGTGATCTCGCATGGACAAACCTTTGAAACAAAAGACTAAGTAAGAAACCCGACATATTAATTTTTAAATTAAAATGTCAAGACCTCCACTTTTGATCTCTAAACAAAGTGATACGCGACCGTGAGTAAACGCCCACACGCGGGTTTGCTTGCATCGCTTTGTCATAAGTTTGTTAGATGAGATTTCTAAATAAAACATTTTAATCTATCGAGAAGTGGGAGTTTCATGTAAACGCCCACACGCGTGGCTTCGTGATATGCGATTTTCATAAGTTCTCTAGAGATAGATTTAAATGAGATAACAAAGGAATTTGATTGAAGCAAGATGGTCCTAGTGAGTATGCCAATTCTAAGAATTCATATTCTCACGTTAAAATTGTGGTCATTGCTTAGACATCACCTCAAGTACAACTTTCCGCCAAGTCACTGTGATAATGATATGGTCTAGAAGGTCCAATCATTAATTTCATTTGTCGTAAGGATAAGTCGACATGGATTGAAATTAAACAACTAAAAGGTATATTTTAGTCTGGTCGAGGATTCATGTAAACATCCACACGCGCGGCTTGCATGTGGAATTCTCGCGATCGGAGGTTTCAATTAATATAGTTTTATCAAAAGGTTACAATATTATCATACGTAATTATATGCGATCGTATGCTTATGTGTTTACATTACTTTTCGATATGTCTCTTACACCGATTATCAATATGCTCGCACAAAATCCTCTATCCGGTCCAAATTTTATCGAGTGAAACGAATATGGAATATGTTCTTATCAAGAACACATGTTTGTTCTCACTACTCCTAAACCCGATGCCTCATCGACGATCGACTAACGAGCACGAGAGTCAAAGGACTTTAGCATAAGTCAAACAATATGGCCAAACGCTATATGATGACTACTATGTCCAAAGGCTTGCAAACAAAGATCACCGATGGTAGACGCGATCGAAATATGGTCAAGTCTCGAGAGTAAGTTTGGACAATGGATCGGACAGTCCGCCCACACAATGAGAGAAATCTCGCTTGTAAGATGGAAGAAGTGAGTTCGTCCAAGAACATGTCTCCCACACGACTCATCTCATGGATAGTCTTGATCACTGGGAGGAGGTATTGACGGCGGCCAAGGTCGATATCATCCTCAACACACCGCCCAAGTCTTTGAGAATCTTCGTGAACACGATCATGAGCAAGACCGAGTATACACTTAGTCATTGTTTAATGATCTCGTGGTCATGAAGGAGTCATGGTAAAGGAGCACATGTCCTTGCTAGCACATCTATGGGCCCAAATTTTCCGCTGAAAATGGAAGAAGAAAATGGGCACCAAAGGTGGTAGAGGCAAAGGAACCAAGGGGAGCAGTAAACATGTTCGCCAACGGAGGCTTGAAAAGCCAAATAAGAGGGCAAGTGCTTCAAGCGGGCAAGACTGGCATTGAAGGCCAAGTGCCCTATGCTCAAGGCTCAAGGTACGCTATTTGCTTTAGTAACGAAACATGTTTAGCGACTTGTTATACTCATTCATGGGTAATAGATACGGGTGCGATCGATCATGTTTGTTACACCTGCGTGGGTTCCTCGCGACAAGGAGTCGATGATGGCTAGATAACGATCTCCATGGGAAACACGACGAAAGTCGAGGCTGCTGCAATGGAGATGTTACTTTATGTTTTGATAGGAAAGTTTTAGTATTAAAAGATGTTTTATATGTGCCTTGAGTTTCAAGGAACCTTATTTCCGCTTCCAAACTATTTTTTCATAGATATTCGCTTGTTTTTATAGTGGTGTTTCTATCATAAGAAATGAAGAAGTTATCCTGGTGCCACTTTATATAATTTCTTTATACTATTTTCGCCAAACATAATACTTTTAATTATGTCAGATCTACATCAAACCTTAAAAGAGAAAGTTTTCAGATGATGACACCACATTTCTCCGGCATCTTAGATTAGGTCACATCAATCTAAATAGGATCCAAAGACCGCTAAGAATGGAGCGTTCAGCGATCTCACAGCCATTCGCTCCCGCCCCGTGAATCCTTTATGAATGAAAGATGTCACCTGCATCCTTCAAAGCCGGGCGGTTATAGAGCCAAAGAAGTGTTGAGCTAGTCCATTTCGACATGTGTGGACCTATGTCCACACAAGCTCGTGGAGGGTACGGTATTTTGTCACTTTCATCGACGATTAATCAAGTTACAAATACATATACCGCTTCACCGCAAGTTTGAATGCTTTGAGAAATTCAAAGAATTTAAGGCGAAGTGGAGACAAGCTTGGTAAAGTATCAAGTCACCGCGGTATGGTCGCTGTGGAGAATACCTCAAGAACGTAGTTTATGGACTATTTGGTGCAGCAGGGATTACCTCCCAACTCACTACACCGTGCACACCACAAGAAAATGGTGTGTCGAGCCAAGAACAGACTCTCTTAGAAATGGTTAGATCAATGACGAGTTATGCAACATCGCTTATTTTGTTCTGGGTATGCCTTAGAAAAATGCATACTTGCTAAATCTTGTACCATCCAAGTCACGAAAAGACCCTGCTCGAGTTGTGGTTTGGGCGCAGTTTCAGTTTAAACCACATAAGGATATGGGTAGTCCAAGACAAGTGCCAACAAGAGCGTCGACAAGTTGGAGTCTAGATCCAAGCAAGGCTGTTTATCGGCTATCCTAGAGGAACTAATGGTGGTTATTTCTATAGTCCTAAGGATCAAAAGGTCATTATTAGCACTAATGCCCGATTCTTAGAAGAGGATTATATGAAAACCATAACCAAAGTTGAAATCATTCTTCAAGAATTAGAAGATGATCGATTCTCGCCACCGATTAAGCTAAAGGTACGAGATGTCGTGTCTAGTGGGAGGATCGACACCGATACTTCAAGAAATTGAAGGGTCGAGTTCCACCGAGATACCGGCCGCATGTTGGCTCCTATCCAAAGAAGTTGTGCAAGACAGAGAACCACAAGTTACCGCACCCACCGCTGCCATTGTGGCAAGAATACTGTCGTAGTGGGTGGTTGTTCATCAACCCGAGCGATTTATGTTCGTGGGTGAATCTTCGATTTAGTCCTGTGAAACGAAAGCAGCAATAATCTACCCATGGACATACAAATGAGGCGATACAAGACATTGATGCAAGATCATGGCACACCACTACGGACTTAGAAATCGAGTTCATAATAGCTATGGATGTATACGAAAAGACACATCTACAAGATGGCAAGGAAGCCATAGGTAGTAAGAGGGTATACAAGAGCAAGAAAGATTCAGATGGAGAGGTTTCGCTTTTAACGCCGTGCTTGTGGCTTAAAGGGTACACTCGCATTGAGGGCATCGATTTCGACGAGACCTTTTCACCGTAGCAATGCTCAAGTCCATCGTAATTCTTCCGCCATAGCAGCCCACTTAAACCTTGATGGATTGGCAATGGACGTGGAAACCGCTTAAACGGTTACCTCAAGAAGATAGAGACATCTATATGCAAAGAACCCAAGGTTATGTATGGCGGTGAAGAGCATCTAGTATGGAAGCTTAAGAAGTCCATTTATGACTTAAGCAAGCTTTTCGAACTCGAACTTACGCTTGACGAGGTGGTAAAGTCCTATGGATTTACCCAATGCTCAGCTTAAAGTTGTGTGTATCGTTAAGATGTCAACTATGACGTGGTATTTCTTGACTTTACGAGATGACATCATTCTACTGGCAACAATGAAGTTGTTATCGATCGAAAGAGTTGGTTATCCGATCGCCTAAATGAAAGACTTAGGAGATGCAACAGATATTCTGGGATCATGGTTTACCGAGATCGCAAGAGGAAAATATCGAGCTTATCTCAAAGCGCCTTACATCGATACCGTGGATTACTCGCTTTAGTATGCACCGCCAAGAAAGGATTGCTACCTTCGTGCATGGTGTTTCTTTATCTAAGGAGCAGCCACCTATGATTGCAAAGGAGATAGAGGAATGAGACAAGTTCCTTACGCCCGCCTGTAGGAGGTCTCATATATGCAATGCAATGCACGACGCCCGATATCTCGCTATGAGGTAGCATAGTAGCTAGATATCGCCTAACCTCGACAAGCCCATTGGATCGCAAGTAAAGTATATACTCAAGTACATGAAAAGGACCGAGATTATAGCTAGTTTACCATGCAGATAGTCTAATGCCTTCGGGGTATTTAGACTGGATTTCCAAGTCGACCGTGATGAAAAAGTCTACCTCCGCTATGTGTTTACCTTGGAGGACGAGTCAGATCCCATGTAGTGCAAAGCAACAATGCATTACGCACTATACCATGGAAGCCGAATATGTAGCCGCCTTGAGGTCGCTAAAGAGGTCAGATGGTTCAAGAACTACCTCATGGATCTAGACGTGGTACCGGTTTGCCAAAGAGTATCATAGTTTATCAGGATAACTCGTGCAGTGGCAAATTCAAGGAACCACGGACCCACAAGGCAACCAAACACATAGAGAGAAAGTACCATGTCATACGAGAAATCGTTAGACTACGAGACGCGTTGATTGAAAAGATTGGTACAACGAATAACCTAACTGACCTATTCACGAAGAGCTCGCCGCAAAAGTCTACGAAGAGCATATTCGAGGACTCGATTATGAAGATGGCACCCACTTAGAAAGGAAACTTTTGTATGAGGGAGAAGCAAAGTGATGGTGTTGTTTGTGATAGCTAGTAGAGACACATTGTATACTAAAATTTTGCTTTAGTATAAGTGGGAGATTGTCGATTTGATAACGGAAGCGCTTTGGTCGAGCTTCAGATACAATGTTTCTCGTTACCACTATTACAATCTCCTATCCAATTGTTTATTTGATTGCATATGTATGTCCCTTTATCTCATATATAAGTTAGATCATACAAAGGTGTTGTAGATCACGTAAGTCTATATGATTGGTCAAGCTTAATGAGATATAAAAGTATCACACCGAGACAACTTGAGGACGAGTTGTCAGATAGCCATGCAGATAGATAAGAAGTTGACTGACTTGGTTGTTTGTCTATGTTGGCACGCCTCGACGTATTGATGGATCACATGCGAGATGAGTACTTCTATCCGACCGTCGGAAGAACCTAGATCTCGTGACTTTACGCTGATCTAAACCTCGATAAGGTATTAGGTGAGTATGAGTTGTCGACCATCACTGACTTGTTACGGTGAGGGTTACATGAGATAACCCAAGATTCTCTCGTGATCTGGTGGTGGCAGGTCAGATGTCATGCTAGTTACCGTGTCGAGTCACCGATCCATTTAGACGATGAAGTCCCCTCATGAGCTCAAAAGGTTTATTATACTAAACCCCGCAGTTGAGTTATCTCAAGCACAATAATAAGGTCGAGTGGTACTACTTAAGGAATTAAAGTAATTAATTATTTTAAGCAATGATCGTCAGAATAATTAATGGACGACGATATCTTAAATACGGGATTCGCTAAGTCTAAATGCGAGCCCGACTCAACTTCGAAAATAAAGTAAGTCAAGATTTATTCTCTAGTGGCATGAATAAATGTTTATGAATTAATTTATGTTCGGTCGAACATAATATAATCAATTTATTTGAGGCCCATCTTTATTCCTCGTGATTTGATCCACGGGTCGGCCCATCCGCACTGCTGCTAAGAGGATTTTCGCCCTCCCTTGTGAGTCCCATCGAGACTCGCTTTGATCCTCTCTATCTTAAGTAATATTATTATATTTATTAGATATGCATAAATTCTATCTTGATAGATTTAGGATTGCATTATAAATATATGCAGAGAAAATCAAACTATAATCCAAGAGCAATATTTTCAGAATTACTATTCAACATAGTGAGATTTTCGAAAACTCTATGAAGAAGGTAAATATCTATAAGACTCTCCATAGATTGTCCTCACCGGCATTCGAGTTTAGGCACCGACATAGTCCGTAAGATCAAAGCACCAGTCTTGATCCATTCTTTCCCGACAAATTCGCAGGTAAACACGAGAAAACACCAACGTGTTGCAATTAATTATATAGGTGCATGCTAGGTATATAATCAATATATGGTGAATTAAACATCCAAGATAGATCCTCGAGAGAGGGTTAAAATAAGATTTCCCTACAATAGAGAGGATCAAAATAGAGTCCCAGTGGGACTCTAAGGGAGGAGGACGAAAATTTCCAAGCAACAGGCCTGGATGGGCCAGCCCAGGGATCAAATGCAAGGAATAAAGATGGGCCTCAAATAAATTAATTATCTTATGTTTAGCCCAAAACATAAATCAATTCATAAACATTTATTCATGCCACTAGAGAATAAATGTTGACTTACCCCGTTATTTCCGAAGTTCACTTAGACTTAACGAATCCCCGTATTTAAGATATCGCACGTCCATTAATTATTTACGCTGCTCGATCGCTTAAAATAATTAATATCTTTAATTTCTTAAGTAGTACCACTCAACCTTATTATTGTACTTGAGATAACTCAACCTGCAGGGTTTAGTACAATAAACCTTTTGAGCTCCTTAAGGGGACGTCATCATCCTAAACAGATAATAGATTAATTGTGTGAATCTAGTTAGGTTAAATACATTCCTAGAGTCAATCTTTTATTCCTGAGTTTATTCATATTTAATTGGAGTCTAGTTTAATCATCACCATCTTAATATTGTTGCCTGAATAATAATCAAAATTATGTGTGAATTACTTACTGTGTTTTCGAGTATCAGTCTTTGTGGATACGATAATATACTCGTTGTTTTACTATCATTTATTTGTTAGGAAAATAAGCGATCAGCAATCCTTTCTAAAACCAATTACTCAACCGTCCCGGTGGCCCCTCTACAATCGTTACCAACCTAACCAATCAACCGATAGGAAATCAATCAATGGGTGACCCTGGCATGCTAATGGGGCAAGTATGTTTTTCTAATTGATGAGTTGGATATTCGAGAAATAAAAACGCCAGGCATGAGGACTTAGATCCTACACTCGATTCATCATTCCATCTGCTATAGCCGTTTCATTCCTATTCATTGTTATGATGTTCAATATTCAAATAGCGGACGTTAAAAGATAAGATTTTAGCCTATTCAAATAAGATGCTCCAAAGGCCTACGGTACTCAAACCAACCTGAAACGCACTCAGTCGTCCCTATTGCCAAGGAGACGACTTAAAGGTAGCGCGACTGGCCGGGAAAGACGCTACAAAATAAATTAATTCATAACATTTATTCATTCCACTAGAGAATAAACACTGACTTACCCCTTTATTACCTAAGTTGAGTCGGGCTTGCACTTAGACTTACGAATCCACGTATTTAAGATATTGCACGTCCATTAATTTTTATAAAGATTCGATCGCTTAAAATAATTAATCTCTTTAATTCCTTAAGTAGTACCACTCAACTTTATTATTGTACTTGAGCTAACTCAACCTGCAGGGTTTAGTACAATAAAACATTTGAGCTCCTTCCACCTTTCGATGGAACATTGGGGCCCTTAGATGTGCTAGCAAGGGCATGTGCTACTTTTTCCATGACGGCTTCCGCTGCTACGAGATAATTGAGCAACTGATTAAGTGTATACTCCTTCTTGCTCATGATCGTGTTCACACGTGTTCTCAAAAGATCAAGGTATTGAGGATGATATCGACCATGGGTTCGCCGTCGATACCTCTTCGCAACTGATCAAGACTATCCATGAGATGAGTCATGCGGAAAACATGCTCATGGACCGAACTTTCTTTTTCCATTCTACATGTTAAGATCTCTCTCATCGTGTGGAAACGGACTGTTCGATCCGACTGCCCGAACTTATTTTCGAGACTGACCGCATCTCGCCGGTCTACCATCGATCGATGCCGCAATTGAAGTTATTCGACATCAGTAGTCATCATATAGCTTAGCCATATTGTTTGACTTATGCTAAAGTCTGCTTGACTCTCACTGCACATTAGTCGATACGTCAGTAAGGGCAGCGGGTTTGGGAGTAGTGAGAACAAACATGTGTTCTTCGGCGATAAGAACATACTCCATGTTTTGTTTCCACTCGATATAATTCGGATCGGATAAGAGGTTTTGCGAGCATATTGATAATCGGAGTAAGAGACATATTTGAAAAGTAATGTAAACACATAAGCATACGATCGCACATAATTGTGAATAACAATATCAGAACCTTGAGAAAATAATATTGGTCGAAACCTCCAACTCCAAGGAATCACATGCAAGCCCACGCCAGGTGGTTAATCTGGGTCGGTCGGCACTTACCCGAAAAATCCTGCACCGACCCCTGCTTAGAAGAGAAAGGCCACCCGACCCCGATTCAAATTTTGCTCGGCACCAATTACCGATTATAAATAAAATTTTCACATGTCAAGATTTAGTATGGTCTGAGCCTTAGTGGTTACAGTGTCGACTCGCCTTTAAATCGGTAGGTCGGGTGTTCGATCCCTTAGGGCTCACTTGTTTCTTATTTTTTTGGATATTATTTTGTTTGCTTTCAAATTTGAAATTTTGTATGCCGACGCTTCGAGATTAAATTAAAAGAAACTACAAAACGAAAATCTTCTTTTCTATATTTTCAGATGTCAGCTCTATATTTTCTTTTTCCCCTTTTCTATAGTTTTAAAAGTTAAGAGCTAAATATAATTGGGCAGTAAAATCTTGTCGAGGAATTTAGTTATAGACTTTGTCATTCAATATATCTTCTTTTAATTATGAATTTTTCATTTATTATTATTTATTTATGTGGTGAAAATTATAGTCAGGTTACCTCCGTGGTAACAAAAGTCATTTATGTTGATCACAAAATTTATTGATTAATCGATTTATTTATCATTAAAGAATATCTCTATAAAATAATAATTTCCGAATCCTCGACTATAAGAATGCATCACAAAAGAATATTAACTCGGATGCTTTCCTTCACATAATAATTCATTCTCGCAAATGATGCACAAAAGAAAATAAATCATATCACAACTCATAACCATGCCGCACCGCAGACGATAATATTTTATTTAATTTATGCACACAAAAAAAAAAAAACAATCAACTAAAACTAGCAGTAGTAAATACATAACAATCCCAATCGCTACAAATGAACCCAAAGAAACTTACACCACAAATTACATGTCGCCTCGCTCAATTTCGAATCATGCCGCTAAAATCCTCGACTTAATTTCAAAGCATAACAAAACAATAGTTATTCCTAGTCCATTCTCAATTAACTCGCCCACTCGACTCATAGCACTTTGTGTCGCCCTCGCCCTCCAAAACAATGGTGTAACACTATAAACAAATAAAAAGTTAAGAAACAAACAAGGAATAAAAATAATTATTATAATTTGTAAATGTAAAGTGTAAGCTAACAATGTAAATAGTAAATATTAAATACCGACTTACCCATTTCAAATTCTTTTTCTAGTTCTTCTTCAGTACACCTTCGCCTTTTCTTGTCAATCGAACTAGTTTTCAACCAATCTTCGGCGAAATCAAAGCTCTCAACCATATTAGAAGTCAATGAACTCTATATGTAGAGAACACGACCTCTCGCAATGCAACCGTAAGCAACACCGATATTGGGACAAAGAAAAATATCCCTTGTAATCTCGCATGTAATCCGGGTAACGTGGACTATTCTTCACCACCACCGCAAAATATCAAATTGATCGACCTCTCCTTTGCCACTTTCAGGCCGCTTCTCCGCTGAAAGATAGTGAATTCACTCAGATCGACTCACAGTTCTTCGTCATTTTCCGTAGAGCGACAAGCGCAAGAGCACCACGACGATCCGATCGTCCATGACTAGGAACCAGATAGACCTATTAAATGTCCGAGCTTGAGCCGAGTCACATTATGTGATGTCTTATAAAACTCAAATGATCATTCATCAGTCTCGCTACTTCTTTCACCAAAACGGTCGCCTCTGTGCTTCATACATCGATCTAAAGCATTTCTCCACATGCTTCATCTTTTGTCTCGATCCAACACATGCAAAGAATATAAAGAATCCTATTCATCTTGGATTTAACTCTTTTTCTTCTAACCAATATTTTCCGATCTTAATCCTCATCTTTGTAGCCACGGAACTTATTTCATAATCATCCTTCATCTCCAACTCAAAGACGAGGTCAAAGACATCACACATCTCAACAAAACAAACGTGCTGTGGCATATGTCGTGCCAAAGACTATGAGAGTCAACTCAGAGAACTTCTTCAAATATTCAATAATTTTCCTCGATTAACCCAATGGCCTCATCGTGGTCCAATAGGTAAATTATTGATTTTTCCGCTTCAAATCATCTACATAGCACTACTACAAAACCACTTTTCTCATTACTTTATGACCACGCCGTGAAAAGCGTAGTCTATAGATAAACCACGCTTTTATCAAAAGCGTAGTCTATGTGCTAATTTTTAAGATGACTCACGCTAACAAAAGCGAGTGTATGTGCGTAGTCTATAGTGGTATAGACTACGCTAAAAAGCAGAGTGTATGTGCGTGTTTTTAACAAAAAGCGTAGTCTATGTAATCAATTAAAAATCATCACTTTCCCACACTTCACTCTTCCATCCCATTCTCGATTCTCCTCACTCTCATCCGTCGCTAGAGATTTTCACGAACACCTTCTAGCCACGGTCATGAGATCTCAACACAAGCTGCAGCCAGCGCCCGACATTCTCGAGACCGTAATTTTCCCATTTCGTCCGCAATCCTCACTTCACGAACACACATACGCATACGCCCGCTCATGGTTCTTTTTATGAGAGTTTTTTGTCGATGCATAGTTTTTGATATCTTAGGCCCCTTTGCCGAGGGTTCTCACGACTTGAAGAGAAGAAAGTTGAGTACAAGTCGCATTTGATCGCCTTCACGCCAAGCCCCAAAGTGGTAATTTGCTCAAAATGTCATTGAATGTAGTTTTTTGGAGAGGATTAATTAGTTTTTCTGACGGGATCTTGTTAGTTTTCGAAGGAACCTGTATGGAACGTGTCGCCATAAAGTTCACGAGAAGTGATTTCGATTCGACGTGATTGTTGGTATTTTGAGGAGAAATACCCAATCCTCTCTCTCTACTCCAATCAAGTCTCCTTCGTATGATTTCCTTTCTATTTCATTCTCATGTTTATATGCATATGAGATATCATGTAGAATATTTCATGGATATAATATAATATTGGTGAGTTCGGCCATGGAATGGAAATTGATGTTTTGATCTATTGTTTTAGTCGATTCTTGTTACTTAATTTGGCCCTAATTTTTTTACTCACACTTATATATGTGTACAGAGATATACGATTTATAATTTTTCTCGCAGCCCTCGTCTCCCCAATTTCCTTCTTCTCCTTACAATTTTCAGCTTTATTTTTAATTTTCTATTTGTCGATGGCCTCACCATCTCGTAGTAGTCTCCTCCTTCGTAAACAAATTTTAAAGGTAATCTTCCGATGATAATTTTATTGTTTTCGCGATTTCGCTTGTGAGTGGGTTTTATCTTTCTGTGGTTCGTTAAATCTACTGGGTTTTAATGATCTATGGTTTACACGCAGTATCTATGCAAAACCCCGTGAACGGATTTTCGCCGGATTGTTGGACGAGACCAACTGCTTGAATGGAGTGTTACAATTATTGGGCCTCCCGATACATCAGAGTGAGTATCTCGCCTGTTATTTGTTGCCGCCTTGTTAAATTATGTCTCCGTAATCCAGATAAGGTTTGTTGTGAGGCGCTTTTTATTCTAACTGCTCAGGTTGTTTGGTCCGCTCGATTACTTTTTGTTATCTTGTTGTGATTTTTGGGTTCCTTCCTCTTTTCCTTGTCGGAGATGAACTTGAAGATGATAAGGCTGACTGCTCCTAAACTGTCATCGAATTGGATGTGTTATCCTGGATAGTTTTCTAGCTGTAGATATTGATGTAGATAAAAGTGGGTATTCTTATATATAATCCCCCTAATTATATATACATGCTAGCTGGCCTGCATAATCCAAAGACGATTGACTCCACCCGCTCAGTCCACATAAAAAAAGAACTAAGAATAGGTTAGAAAGATGAAACGGTGTAAGCATCATTATGTTTTCTGATTGAAAGATTGGTATCGTCCTGGCTTGCTTCGGAACCCATGCCCATTGTAGTAGCCTTCTTCACCATCTCCATAACATCTTTCTCTCTAAGGGATTTGACTTCTTCGGCCAGGTTGAAATTTGGAATTAAAGACCACTTCGAGGTTTTCTTGTCAATTGCGCGGATCATGCAAGAGTCAATGGTGTCTTCGGCGAAATAAACCACATTTCTGATATGTCTCTCTAAATCTCGGAACCCTTCCGACTTCTTTGGCCTCGCGGCGCCAAGGAAGGCCCTCGCAGGTCCAGATCCTCTTCAACACCCAACTCTCTTCAGGCCGACGATTAGATCGCCTTCGCTTCACCACCGGGCCATGTTTTCCAAGAGGAACGTGAGCGCAGCATCCGCCATCTTCCAACTCCGATCTGATGGTGTAGAATCAGGGATTGCTGGAATTTGACAAATTTGGAAGAATGGGACTGATACCAATCTTTCAATCAGAAAACATAATGATGCTTACACCGTTTCATCTTTCTAACCTATTCTTAGTTCTTTTTATGTGGACCGAAATGTGAGTCAATCGCTCGATTATGCAGCCGCCTAGCATGTATATATAATTAGGGGGATTATATATAAGAATACCCACTTTTATCTACATCGAATTGGATGTGTTATCCTGGATATTTCCACAAGTTTAAGATCAGATTTCTAGTTGGAAGATATTGCATGCCATTCACAATAAAAGTTGTGTAAGAAGGAATTTTGTCCTATCGAGTGAATCTGGCTTAGGCAATTATCTCACCATCCACAAGATGTTTCCATCTTTGTTGCGGAAATCTCCTCAAGAATGAACTTGTTTCTAGGATAAGATTTCTAAAATATATTCAAAGAAGTTATGGACTTTTTATTAACCTATGTCATCATCTCTCGCAAATCATGTGAAAGCTAATGATGTTGCGTTGATAATGCAAAGGTCCTTATTTTATTTGTTCCTAAGTTCTTCATTGACCAAGCAGCACAACGCTTGATATTTCCAAGAATCGAGTCCGATAAGTTATGATATTAGATTTGAAATGACATCAATCTCGATTGTAGTGACTTTTCTTCATTTGTCACTAATTTTTCCATCTATGATTCCTATAAGAACCGATTTTTGATTGCCGACTCATCTACCATGTGCCTACTAGACGAGTTCTACTCACTTCTAAAAGACTTAAATTGTAGTTCTCGAAATTGTAGATAAGTGCTTACACTTAAATCATCGATCACTTATCGCTTCTTGTTGTTGTCGGGCATCTAATATATGAACCACAATGTTTCACACATCAATTGTTGGTATGTTTTCCAAGGTGAATGTGGTACTAAATATGTAGATGCCTAACCATTAAATCATTGCCTCAACCACCTCTCATAGGGAACTTGGAGGATCAATGTGGTGACCACCAAGGCGACCAACCTCATAACCGAGAAACAATTTCAGATGCACTTATTCGCACTGATCGACTAAGGTATCACGCTTCATCGATTTATTCAATATCGACCCATCTTTCTATTTTATCTTTTATTAATATCTTTTAGTTTTATAGCTTCTATTTTCTCATACTGCCAGAATGCTTATTTTGCCTCGATTCTAAGACCCAAAAATTTGAATCGAAATGTAACTTACTAAGATTTTTATGTAAATTACAACATAAAGAATGTAGAAGAAGTCACGTATGTCATTCGAGAAAAATATGAGGCATCATAAGACATTCTATGTATCGCTTATGTAGAGCTCTATCACATTATAGTAGGTTAAATGATATAGTTATACGTAAAAATGTTTAAATGGCATTTAGAGGGCACCAGAGAAATTCTTAGATGAGAAACGGGAAAACAGAGAAAATTTTCCCATCCAGATAACAAAGTTTTCGCATGTCAACAACTATTCCACCATAGACGACCATATTATAACAATAGCCGCCTCAGAGAATGTAATCAGATCCGAGCTATCTCATCAAATGAGGGAGGAAGAGTTGGGACGCAACAAAATACCAAGTAAAAATAGCTATAATATGTCCAACAAAATAGCATGTAGAAAATAGCTCGTCGAATTTAATGTTTTCAAAAACACCTCATCTTCTAAATCAGATGTATTCAATTCGCCTCTTTGTTTTATGTCGATTTCATATACATCTATATGTTGCTAATATTTTATATTTTAAAAGTGTTCAAGACAACCCGATTCCAAGCAATGCGGTTCTTTCAGACTACGCTCACGAAAGATATAATTGAAGAAGTTATGAAGAATGGTTCCATTTCTTTACGCTCACATGTAAGATAAACATTTCATTTCTTTAATATAATCATTTTTTCATACAAGAGTGCTAATATTCTATTTTGAATTATTAATAGTTTCAAAATCGGTCTTACTCTCAAGAGGACATTGATGAAGTTCGCGCTGAACGGGCAAATTTCACGCTTCTTCACATATAGTCTGTGATGTTTTAGTCAGTAAGTTATCGATCTTTCAATTATTTTGTACCGTGATACGGGACACGGTCTTATTGTTTTGTTATGTGACGTGCATAGTATTTTCAGATAGTGATTGTAGAATGAATGAAAACAGATTGTATATTTTTTATAGTGATTTTGTAGTCAGAATGAAAAATGATCAGATATTTTGAATAGTGATTTCGAACGTAGTCGCAAGTATATTTTAATCTCATTTGTTTCAGCGTTATTAATTGTATGATTTAAATAAAGAAATTAACTACTATTGAAATCGAAAACCGTAGTTGTTATTAAATCGATCATGAGTTGTAATAGAAAACCGTAGTAAATAAACTCAAAACCGTAGTTAATACATATGACTCACGACAAAAAAGCGAGTGTATGTGCGAAATTTTGTAGTTCTGTTGCAGATAGACCACGCGAAAAGCGTAGTCTATGAGAAAAGCGAGTCTATATCGGTATAGACCACGCAAAAAGCGTAGTCTATGTGCAAAAGCGAGTCTATAATGGTATAGACTACGACAAAAAGCGAGTGTATGTGCGAAATTTTGTAGTTCTGTTTGATAGACTACGCTAAAAAGCGTAGTCTATGTGCTAAAAGTCGTAGTCTATAAGTGGTATAGACCACGACAAAAAGCGAGTGTATGTGCGAAATTTTGTGTAGTTCTGTTTAAGATAGACCACGCAGAAAAGCGTAGTCTATGTGAGAAAAGCGTAGTCTATAGGGTATAGACTACGACAAAAAGCAGAGTGTATGCGCGCCTATTTTTCTCTACACCACTTTTCTCTACACTACGAACCCACATACACTACACATAAAAAGCGTAGTCTATACCGATTTTTGTAGTAGTGTGACAAGATACATATTTGCTAAGATCTTGAATGCCTCCTCATATGGTCACGACTCTAACATCATATATGTCGAGTTCCACCGCTGGGACATCCAAGCACAATGACTTCCCCGCAACTAATCCTCGCCCCTAAGTAAGGTCACACAATCACGGAATTGTGCAGATATCACAAGCGAGGCCTTAATCCATTTCACGGCTTCTCTAACTCGCCTCACGTATAAACCTATTTCATCTAACCCGCTCAGACAACCAAATTGAGTATGTGTACGCACAACGATGTGAAAGTACTTCCCACTCGTAACATCCGTCTCAACCTATCAAACGAGACTTGACATGTCGAATCGCACCATCATTTGCGTATGCATTATCCATAGTGCAACAAAACACATTCTTCAATCCCCACCCCTTCGTTGATGCGAGAATCGTTTCACCAATGTCAATCCCCTTATGACTTACAATCTTGCAAAATTGATTATCTTGTGCAAGATCCAATCTTTGCTAATGAATGCAAGAACACAAATGAAGTTTGTGTTATTCATCGCGTCCAACAATCCGTGGTGATCGACACTCTTCTCATGTATTTTTTTGAAAAATGACTTCAAACTCTCTTGCGCCCAGAATAGCTTCACACAACCGCCTATTGCTTGTCTTGACGGAACTGGAATTGAGGACATAAACGCCAACAAATCTTTTAAAACCCTCTCTCGATTAAATATGAACAGGAGCTCATCAAGGATGATCATCTCACACAATGCCTATCCGATTGCTTTTCCGTCAAATTTCCAACTAGTTAATGATCCGCCCATCAACAAAGAGTTATGTAGTTCGTAACCGCCCCGATCAACCGCTGATTTTTGTTTTTCAAACACGAAGCAAGATGGTTCTTTAAACCATTTGTACTGCTTCGGTACGAGTCCGCAGAATTAAGGTCCGACAACGATTGAATCTTCCTTTGCTGTCGAGTTGGAGGATTACTCTTCAACCATCACAACAAAGGTATCCTTACCAATGTATCGATTTTGGTTCTCCGGATTTTCGCTTTCTTTCAAGATGAAATGCATCAATACGAGTTTCGCTTCGCTTTTCTTCACGTGGATGTCTTCTAAGAAGTCGTCCAATTGCTCATCTATAAGTCGATTACTATCTTGACGAGTTGCTCGTAAGACTCCATCCTGTGATTTATTTTATAATGCGAGAGATAAGAACCGTCAAATGTAAGATATCATAATCAGACATATGTATTATACCAATTATCACCATTCACCAACAAAATATAGATGCAAGAATATATACAGAACTAAATGGTTAGCAACAAACAAGAGTGAAAATATAGAAGACTAAATTAGGAATGTAGGCGCATGCACTTGTACGAAAGAATAAAAATTTATTCTTATTCCTTTAGTCTTTACCCTTTACAATTTTTTCAAAATTTTAGGCAATAATGATGATATATAGAAAGAAAAAGTACGTTACAGTGGAAGGTTAGGGAGAAGAAAGAATAGAAGAGACAAAAAGACAAGCTCAAAAAGACAAGAAACATTGAGGCTGTTATCCTTATGTCAAGCATTCTTGTCATTTATCCTTATGTCAAGCTTTGTGAGGATGTATGCCTCTTTAAGTTTAGTGACTCTCGCAGGTGCGAACATTGTTTTGTTCACTCCTGTCAAGCAGATACATGAATGATGACAAGCACACGTAAAATTTACATAAAGTCTCATTTCCCAAAGGCAAAATGGCCAGTAACATGAAATCATAGTTATCAAAATGGTGGTGTCCTGTCCACTGTCCATTTTCTTAAAATATAAGGAGTTTTTTCCCCACAACATTTTAATATCACAATGGATTTATCATACATTATACCAACAAATTCTATTCGAGATAGAGACTGCAGTGTTGTCTATTCGAGATGTAGACCCAGTGTTGTAAAAACAAATTCTATACCAACATACTATTAAGCATACCGCAGGTAAATTGGGAAGAAAATAATAGTGCGCATGTAGGCAGCAGAGTTGTCAAAAATAAATAAAAATTGAACTTCTAAAATTGGGGAAGAAAATAAAAACAAAGAACCTATTAGCTCGCTTAATAGTACAATGTGTTTTGCAGATGCAGTAAAGAAGAACAACATCTTCATCGCTTATATCGAAATTTTAAAGAAATTAATGTGCACCAAGCAATGAGAAAGACGATGGAGACGGCGAGAGAGATGATGGAGACGACGACTATGGGATCGCCAGCGTGTACGGCCCGACGGAGCTAAAGCTAGGCAGCGCGACAACTATGAGAGGCGAGGAGTGGAGACGCATCGAGAGATGCAGAGATGGACTCGAGGGAAGGGAGTGGTGTTGTTGCTGCAGTAAACGAGTCCGTCAGGTCGACCGTGAGAAATGAATGAGCGAGAAGACGTAATCGAATGAGTCATGGAATAAATTAGAAAATTTAGGTTTAATTACAATGATCGGGTATTCGGCATACCCGACACCCGACGGCATACCCGACACCGAGAATACAATCAAGAATAACCGAACCCACCCCTAAACCTCGATTCCTGCACCGGCACCCTATACACGATTATTTTGCCTGCATCGGCACCACCACCCGACACCCGCTTAGCCACCCCTAGCCACGCGTGGACGCTATTACATGAACCCTCAACCGCACTAAAATAAACCTTTAGTCGCTTAATTTCAATCCATGTCAACTTATCCTTATGAAAATAAAATTAAAAATCGACCTTAACTGACCACATCACCATCGCAAGCAGGACTTCGCGGCAAGTTGTACTTGAGGCGATGCTAAGCAAAGGACCATAATTTTGACCGTGAGAAATGAACAGAGAGAAGATGTAATCGAACGAGTCATGGAATAAATTAGAAAATTTAGGTTTAATTACAAATGATCGGTATTCGGTATACCCGACACCAATGGGTGCATCCGATACCCGAGAATACAATCAAGAATAACCAACTCGACCCCTAAACCCGATTCTCTGCATCGGGCACCCTATACACGATTATTTTGGCCGGCATCGGCACCCACACCCGACACCCGCTTAGCCACCCCTACCACGCACGCGGACGCTACACATGAACCCTCAACCGCACTAAAATAAACCTTTAGTCGCTTAATTTCAATCCATGTCAACTTATCCTTATGACAAATAAAATTAAAAATTGGACCTTAACTAGACCACATCACCATCGCAAGAAGGACTTCGCGGGAAGTTGTACTTGAGGTGATGCTTAGGCAGTGACCATAATTTTGACAGCAGAAATCGAATTCTTCGAATTAGCATACTCACACGGAAAATACCGCTTCTAATTCAATTCATTTTGTCATCTCATTTTATATCTATCTCTAGAGAACTTATGAAAATCGCACATGCAAGACACGCATGTTGACGTTTACACGTGAAACTTCCATTTCTCAATAGATTAAAATGTTTTATTTAGAAATCTCATCTAATAAATTTATGATAAACAGTGCAAGCAAGCCACGCGTGTGGACATTTACTCACAGTGCGTGTCACTTTGTTTAAAGATCAAAATATGGAGGTCTTGACGTTTTCAATTTAAGAATTAATACGTGGGGTTTTACGCTTGTCTTTTGTTTCAAAATATTTGTCCATGCAGATCACGTAGTTCTAACATGCTTTCTCTAGAATTCAACATGTAAAACATGCTCGTAGAATTCTAAAACATGCTTCACGATAAACCTAGCATGCTTGGTAAACTTAGTCAATCATAAAAACAATATCCATGTTTATCAATATAATTAAACATGCATTGCATGCTTATGCATAATTTAAACATCTACAACATGCTATCAACGATAAAAATAAAAATAAAAAACTCATTCATCGCGGCCCATTCGTGGATCATGTACTTTCCTGCCTATTTTATTACAAAATTTTGCAAAGCATGATCTTCAAAAATTTTGAAACCGCCTGTGTGCACGGCCACCGGACCGACTCACAAAATCGATTTAATGAAAAATCAAACTTGGTCGAACAATGTTGATTTGGATAAGGTCGGGTCAAAAAAATGGATCTGGGTTAGGAAATAGGTCGAGTCGGTCCGAGTGGGTTGAGCCTGCGCGCTAGGGCATAGCCCATGCACGCCAGCTCTGCCAACGCCGTTCGTCGCGCCTCGCCTTATGCTGAGTGTGTGCGCACAGGTGTTCACGTGAGCCTGCGCACGGTGTGCCAGCCCAGCGCGTGCTCATTGTGCACCACGCCGATGTCATGCGCGCATCGCGCACCAATTGGTCCTGGGCCTGCCCGAGCGACGGGCACCTGTGTGCGTTGGCGCTGATGCTACGCTTGTCCCACCGCTATCGACCGCCGAGAGCTCGCACGCGTGCTCGCAAGTCTGTTACCACGCGCATCCCATGCACCAGGTCTGCGCTCGCGGTGTGCGTGATGAGCACCCACGCCTGTGGTCGCAAGGTCGCTGGCACCAAGGGTTGCCGCCATATCGCTGTCCGCCCCGCGCGGTGCGCCAGCGATCGGGTCGCGGCGGTGTGCCTCCCGTCACGCCTCGTGAAGGGACTCCATCGTCTCGTCTCGTCTCGTCCGTTCTTCATGTTCTTCGTCTTCATTCTTCATTTTTACAGATTTAATTTACAAAAAATAAATTATAATCTTACCACAGATTTTCTCTTGGTGAAAAACGATTCCAACAAAAAACAAACAACCGAGCTACGATAAACGAAAGATCTATGATTAATTGTAGCGCACGTAATAATCAAACATGAATTAATCTAATAGAGCCTAGATATTGATCCTTAGCTCTGATACCAATTATAGGACAATCTGATTTTACTCTCTTATCGAGAATATATCTTGGATGTTTAATTCACATACATTGAATATATAGGGCAATTATTTAACATGCATCTATATAATTAATTGCAACACGTAGGTGTTTACTCGTGTTTACCTATAAATTCCTTGATATAAGATCAATGGCAGACTCTAGCTTTGATCTTCTGGACTGTGTCCCGGATACCTATTCTCCAATATTGAGTGAGAGTAATCTATGAAGAACACTGCAAAAATTTACCTCGTATTTTGATCTCTGTGATTTTCAAAAATCACAATGAATGAATATGAATATTTCTGATTTTCTCTCACCTTGTCTTTATAATGCATTGCTAGAATCCTATTTGGGTAGAATTCTTGCATATCTAATAAATATAATAATATCTTTGTAGATAAATCATATCTAAAATAATTATATCTTGATATCTAATTATATCAGATAATATCTCTTGATATCTAATTATATCAGATAATATCTATTTAGATAATGGAGATATATTAAACTAATACATTGATCATAATAGAGTCCCAGTGGGACTCTACATGTAGTGGACGAAAATATCAGCAGCCTAGCCTTGATGGCCAGCCTAGGGATCAAATGCATGTAATAAAGATGATCCTAAAATGAATTAATTATCTTATATTCAGCCCAAAACATAAATCAATTCATAAATATTTATTCATTCCACTAGAGAATAAATATTGACTTGCCCCTTTATTACCGAAGTTGAGTCGGGCTTAAATTTACGAATTCTTGTGTTTAAGATATCGCACGTTCATTAATTATTTATAACATTCTGACTACTTAAAAATAATTAATCATTTTAATTCCTTAAGTAGTACCACTCAACCTTATTATTATACTTGAGCTAACTCAACCTGCAAAGTTTAGTACAATAAACTTTATGAACTCCTTAAGGGGACATTATCATCCTAAACGGATACAGTGACTCGATACATGTAACTAGCATGACATACAAGCACCGTCACCATCCAAGATGAGGAGAATCTTGGGTTATCTTATGTAACCTTCACCCATAACAAGTGAAAGTGATGGTCAGTAACTCATACTCACCTAAAACCTTATCGAGGTTTAGATCAATGTAAAGTCACGAATCTAGGTTCTTCACGACTGTCAAATAGAAGAACTCATCTCACTGTGATCCATCAATACGTCAAGACGTACCAGCATAGACAAGCAACCAAGTCAAGTCACTTCTTATCTATACTGCAGCCTATACCGACAACTCGTCCTCAAGTTGTCTCAGTTGTGATCCGTTTTATATCTCAACTAGTTTAATCAATCATACAGACTTTTGTGATCTTCTACACATTGTATGATCTAACTTTTGTATGAGATAATGAGACAAAATATGCAATCAAGTAAACAATTCAGATATGAGATTGTAATAGTGGTAACAGGAAACATTGTATACAAGCTCAGTCATTCTGCTTTCAGTAGATAAATCCAACACAATGTAATAGATATGTATAGGTTTGCTGATACTGAACTCAAACTGTTGTATCTTGTAATTTTCAACAACCTGAACATATATATAAACTGATCTAGTTCACCCAGAAGATAATGACTCTTTATCCAGACATTGTACTTGGTTTAAACTTATTATGCTGAACTAACCATTGTTTTGTAGAGAATGTGATCTGAGTAAGGGAAAATCAAACCCTTCTACTGAAACTGATTATCTACCTTACTGGTTTGTTCTTAGTGTAATAGATAGATTTGGCATCATCAAAAAAGATAGAAATTGGAAAAATCTATCTTAAATGTGTGTTTTGATTAGATCTCAAAATCCACTGATGATTATCCTACTGAGGTAACATAGTGGTGCTCCACTAGTTAGGGAGCCAACTTTTGTTTAAAAGTTTCAGCAGAAGAATTACTAGTTTGGACAGGTCCAATACTGAAAGAGTTCAAATAGTACAAAAGCCAGTCACACTGAAAAGAGTTTCAGTACCAACGCAACTGAAGAGAAGCACTACGAAGGATCACAGACTGAAGATTAAAGATCAAGCATGTTGATATCAAGACCGGTGTTATCAAGAGTGATACGACGTACAGAGATCAAGACCTAAGACTATTGAAAACAAAAGTCAAGAATATGACTAAGTGTCATAAGCTGAGAAAAAATCGACATTGATGAGAAGGACATCAGCTGAAGCGTCAAACGGACTAAGGGTATCCAAACTGATAAATGACGAAGTCCAACCTGCTGATAAAACACGGAGCAAACTCGACCGAGCAAATAACCTCAAACTTTTAGGTTTGGGGCTAACATGTCTGGCTAATCCGGCCAGAAAGCTCAAGGAAAAACATAACTTAAATGTATTATTTCTTGATAATTATATTATTTATAACAAATATTTTGAATTAAATATTAGTGTAAAAAAGATAAAGAAGTGAAAATGATAACTTCCAAATATCAACCAAAACACAATTAATAAATATTTGAAAAAAAATATTATCATACTAACTTTCAAAAACAAGTAATAAAGTTGGAAACCATGTAACGAGGTAAATTTTAGTTAATCTGGTCAACCTACTCAATTTTATAAATTCAAGTGTTTAGAGGTGTATTTATAAGGTGTATAAGTAGATTTGGGTTAATTAGGATATAAAACATGCCATAATTACGATATAATGATAAAAGGCCCAAGGACGGATCCGGGCACCTCCGCATGTTTACATGTGCTTCCGACTGCATCAAAACATGTGTTTTCTCAAAATTTCGCTTACCAGTGCAATCGTGCCAAAATTCTGACCCTGTCCATTCTTCTTCATTTGAAACCCGATTTTCTATCTGTTTTCTCCTAACAACTTTTATCGAGATGAACTTCACTCAATATCCTTGATTTAAATCTAATATTTCTACTTATTCAAGCAAACAACGAGCAAGTATCACCTATCACACCACAATGGTGTGGGTTCTAGATTCCGGCATCCTACCATATTTATCCTAGCAGGAGTGTTTCGACTTATGAGCGTAGATGGTGGCAATGTTACTATGGCCAACAAAGGTCGCTCGCAGTTGTGGATTGCTCAATCAAGATCGTGACACATGATGGAGTTTTATGCACCTTGAACGACGTCCGACATGTTCCACGTATGACCTAAGAACTGATATCTCCGAGTCTACTGATAGCAAGGGTTTCAGCCTGGCGCTAAGGTGGAGTCGCGAATATTTATCATGGCTCAAAGGTGGTTCTCACGGCTCAAGCGTGAACCTTATATTTCGAGAGGATCCGCGCGATGTGTCTGCTTTCGCAGATCATCCGAGGTTCAGCAAGGATACGACCCGACGCGCATATGAGGCTTGGGCATACGGGAGAGAAAGGGATGCAAATTCCGTCAAGCGGATTTTCTATCTGGCATCATGCGTAATCTTGAATTTCGCGAACATTGCGCCTCGGGAAGCTCCACCGCACTCAAATTTCCAAAGAAGGGTGTTCATCGCACTGCGGGATTCTCGATTACATCCATACGGATTGTTGGGGTCCGCCTCGAGTCAATCTATTCGAGGCAGCAGATACTTTGTATCTATGATTGATGATTACTCAAGATCGACTTGGGTGATTATGATGAAACATAAGAGTGAAGCTTTCAAACCGTTCAAGCAAAGGAAGCGCCTTGTAGAGAATCAAACCGAAAGAAAATCAAGAAACTCCGAACCGATAATGGTTTCGAATTGCTCACCGAGTTTAACGAAGTTCTCGCAGGACGAGGGCATTGTCGTCATCACACTCGTGAGATACACCGCAGCAGTAATTGGCAAGCGTAACGTATGAATCGACATCGCTGGAGCAGAGCGAGATGCATGCTCTAATGCTAGTTTAGCAATAAGGTTTTGGGCAGAGGTCAGAAGCACGACGTGTTATCCGATCAACCGTGGTCCTCACACCGGCATCGACCGAAGACACCCTATGAGGTATGCTCGCAAACCCGCAGACATATCGTGTTAAAAGCTTTGGTTCTATTGTGTATTATCATGTAAACGAGGGAAATTAGAACCACGTACTAAGGCGGTATATTTATGGGTACGGATGGAGTTAAGGGTTATAGAATTTGGTCATCTTCGAGAGTCGAAGTACACCGAGTCGAAATGTTGTATTTGATGAAAATTCTATGCTTAACCCCACCGCTGCCCATCGTTATAGAAAATTGTAGTAGTGTTGATAAATGCGTGAGCTAGTTACTCCCGATGTGAGTAAATTACAACCCAAGGTGGAGAAGATCATCAACATACTACCACCACAGAGAGCGAGTTCAGATGCCCATTCGATGTCAAACTAGCTCAGACGTCCATTCGGATGCTCGCAAACGAGCATAGCCGCTCATGTGGCGGCGAGAATCAAGCGTGAAACCTCCTTCGAGGTATCGGTTTGAGGATATGGTGACTTATGCCTTACAAGTCGCCGATGAGGTGGAAGAGACTAACCATCTCCAAACGAACCATCCACATATAAAGAAGTCAAGCCGGGTGAGTCCGCTAAATGGCTCGCCGAATGGGAGAAGAAATGGAATCATCGCCAAGAATACGACTGGGAATGGTCAAACGCCCAAGTGAGAAGAATGTCACTGCAAGTGGATTTTCAAGAAGAAAGAGGGTACCACACCGCCGAGGGTATCCGGATATGCGCTGCCTAGTTGCAAGAGGGTTCACATGTATGAGGGGGTTGACTATAATGAGATTTTTTCACCAAAGGGTCGACATACTTCCATCGTGGTGTTACTAGCAATGGTGGCACATCGACTGGAACTTGAGCAACCGGACGTGAAGATGTTTTTCTACATGGAATTCGGAAGATGATATTTATATGACTCACCAGAGGGATTTCATATTCCGAAAGGAAGACTATGTTTGTAAGTCAAGAAGTCCTTATATGGACTAAAGGCCTCCAAGGCAAGGTACAAGAGGTTCGACACTATATGCTCCAGCTGGATTACAACAGAGTCCGTATGATTGCTATGTTTATCATAGCAAAGTCGATGTGGTTCCATGATCTATTTGGTTCAGACGTGGATGATATGCTCAGAGTCGCTAATTCCAAACCGATATACAAAAGTCAAGGACTTACTCAAGGTCAATTTGACATGAAGGATCCGGGCGCAATTTAAGAAAATTTCGGTATGGAGATCTATAGAAATGGAGTAGGAAGCTTTTCGTCACGTAAGAGCTACATCGTAAGATATTGTCCAGACGGCATGTCTACCGCCAAGCCTATTGATACTCCGAAAAGAATATTCATTTATCCTCCGAATATGCACCAAAATCAAGTCGAAAAGGAGACATGTCTCGAGTCCCGTACTCTAATGCAGTAGGGAGTTTGATGTACGCCATGGTCTGTATTAGACCGGATCTTACACATGCTGTTAGTGTTGTCAGCAGGTTCATGAGTCAACCTGGAAAGGAACATCGCAGTGGAAGAGGATTTTTCTGCACCGGAGGTACATCCGATGCTCTGGCCTCATCTATGGAGGTAATTCTCATCAGATCGCGGATCGCTATTCATGCATTGAGGCGTGATTGCAGTCAAGATGAATTATTTTAGTGCAATATAAAACAATTCAAGCACAAACTTGTTTTCAAACACGACTTCAAACATGACTCACAAAGTCGACATCTAATGAACCTTAAAAACATAGAAAAATACATGCTTGCCAATATGTGCATATTTCTAGTTTTTTTGTCAAATGTTGGTGAATTTATCTCATTCTTCGTTCTATGGACATACAAATAATAGAAAAATCATTTTGATCAAATTGTCATTCCATTCATAAATTCATCATATATAATTTAACTCTTTCGTACGAATCACCAAGGATCTTATTGGATCATCTTCATGACTCTCTCCCTAACCTAAGAATGTCAATGGGTGGGTTTTACCCGAACCAGAACCAATAAATAAGTAATGGTTCTGGTTCTGGAACTGACCCATTAGACACTAGATCCGGATCGGAACCGGACCCGGACCATCAACTATGGGTCTTAAGCGGTCCGGATCCGAAGGGTCCGGGAACGTAACCTATTAACAACCGTAATTAGAAACGAAACCGTTGTTTTATAATTTAATATATTATGAGTGATTTTGAATCGATATAGATAAACTATCTCATCGACCTATTTAAACTTAGGTTTGTTACAAGTTTTACTCGACCGTAACTAATAAATAAGATTGGTTCTAGTTCGAACCGTAACATCCGCATCCGCATCAACCATCAAACTATGGATCTTAACGGTCCGGGTCTAAAGCGGGTCTAGAACCGGAACCGGAATTGGTAGTTTAAAATTTAATGAGTTTTGAGTGGTTTCGGATCAGTACATGTAAAACTCACCCATTAACATCCCTACCCTCACCATCCACGCCATTGGGTTGATAGGAAGCTAATTCTTAGATATTTGCTTAGCTTGTATAATTGTTATTTCCTATATTATGAATCCTTAATGAACTTATTTGCTTACCAAATTCATTATAAATCTATTAATTATATACATGATTTTTCAAAATACAAATTATTACCTAGATGTAAGAATGTGCATTATCACCATATGTTAGAAAATTCATTAGCAAGCCGCCATCATTCGGGCTCATCGTCTTTGTCGTTGTTTATAGAAAAATCATTCTCCCTAATATATATGGTCAATAGCTAGTAGTACTATGTTCTTAGGTAGTAATCAAATTTAGACCATACAATGTGGCCATGTTCATAAACCAAAAAATTGATGAGTAACAATCCATTTTTTCAACTTTTTTTTATTAATTATACGCAGAGACGAAGATGGAAAATTGCACAAAATAGTTATCTCCATCTTTGCATCTCTTCTTCTTCTTCTTCTTCTTCTTCTTTATACAATAAGTTATGTATTGATCATATAGACTATACAAAAGTTATGCATTGATCATCGAGCGGTCCTACTTATTAGAATTATGTTATGTACCTAAATGCATTAGGATTCCTGATTGAAATTGCCTAATCTTAAATATATGAATTGTTAATCTTTTTAATACTATAATTAAGACACTGACTGAATTCAATTACGATCTTGAATTCAATTACGATCTTGTTAAGTAAGTTCAATATCTCTGATAAATCTGTATACGTTGGTATGAAAGATTTAGAGAAAGCAGTAAAGAACACAGGAGTTTTAACGTGGTTCGATCAAGAAAAAGATCTACGCCCACTGGAGGTGATGGTCCTCAAGATGTTCACTATAATTGTATTACAATGAGTATCTCCAAGAGCTCTAGTATTCAAAGAACTTGCTAACCCTTTACCTTCAATCTAACTCCTATTTATACATAGACGTAAACCTTGTAACGAATCCTCGATTGGCGGGCTCACGATCCTCCTATAACCGACCACGATCTTCACCATAATCGCCCATGATTACCACTGCTACTCCCATTATCTTCGCCTCGACCGCCTTTAATTGTGGTTTGAGGTCGTGATTGAATGTGAACCGAAGAGTAAGAACATTAGGTCACTGCCTCTTTTGGGCTCGCTAGTACCGAGAGGTTGGGCCATATCCTATCAATCTCCTTCATTTTTCCTCACTTATTCTCCACCCCTTGTCACCCTCGGTTAGAGAGCCTTGATTGAGGAATTGGAGCGTGACAAATAGAAAGATTGAGATTTATATCATGATTTTAATTCTTACAAAAAGAGTAATATCATTAAATTACAATGTTCATGATAAATTAGTGTTACAGCTAGTTAAAATGTAAAATATCGAAAATACTAACAATTAATATCTATTTAGGATACTCATCATTCATCCATCTCAGAAAATTCCTTACAAAGTTGAAACCCAAAGTATCACATAACAACCATACAGTTCGAAAATTTAAGCACTATATAATATGTTGCAATTGAAAATAAACTAATACACATCAAAATAGAAGAAAAATTACTATAAACAAAATGTGTCATCTTGGCATCCTGCCATTCCTGCCAGATCCTCTATTTGAAATAATATTTTAATACTATCATAATACATTATATAATAACATGAAATCATTAACTCATTTACATTATGCATCAAATATTTTAAAATAAGGATAAACTATAATTTGTAAATATTATTATTAACAATTTGATGTTAATAAATTATTTTCGTTAATTAAATTAAATCCAAACTATATGATTTAATTAAAGACCCAAATATAGTCTAAGATCCAGTTTAATTTAATTGAGCTCAATCAAGCATTTCATTTATAAGCCCAATCTGTATTTTAATATTTAATTCAATAAACAGCCCAATTGATTATTAAGGCCAAGTCTTTATTTAATTTCGCAAGCCCAAATATCATTTTAATTTAGGACTAACTCAGATTTTTTTTAAAAGGCCCATAAATCTAATAAAAGTTGAGAGCCCAAACCCAAAAACGATCTCTCTCTCTTTTTCCAAAACACATCCAAACCCTCTTTCTCTCAAAAACGCACAGCCACCCTCTTCTTCATCTCTCTATCACCGCCGCCATCGCCCCTGCATGAACCGGTGAAGGGTGTCGCCACTAGTCAGCCACCGCCGTCGTCCTCCATCTCTGCCGCATCTCACTCTCTATCTCAATCAAATATCACATACCCTCCCTTCCCTTCAATAGCCGTCGCCGTCGCCGTCGCCGCCACGGCCTCCAGCCACCACACCTCTCTCTTTATCTACCTCTATTTCTCAAATCAAAACAGAGAACATCACCCCTAAATTAAAAATAAAACCCAAACATGGAAATTTTCTCTTCAATTCTCGATCTCTCTCTCGCTCAATCGAGCGCCGCTTCCACGACGGCTGAACAGCAGTGGCTGTTGGCCACACTGCTCTGCCTTCAGCTCCATCGCGCCATCATACGCTCCGCCGTGCGCTGTTGTTGCACGGTCGTCTTGACGAGCCTCATCGTCGACGCCCAACACAGCGCCGTCGACGGACACCGCCACCACCGTGCCGCCTTGCTCCGCCCTGTTCCATCTCTCGCTGCCCATTCGGCCAATTCACTCACTCACTCAACGAGAACAACATGGAACAGACAGCCATAGTTCAAGTTCCATGTTTGTAATTTGTTAATTTTCCATTTTTTCCTATTCTTGATATGATTGAATGTGTTCTGCATATTACAAAACATAAGGCTAGAAGCTCATAATATGATTGTACAAAGCTTTTTTTTTCGATTCCAATGTTGGGTGTGGGTTGCTGAGGAAATCATTATCAGATGGTAGATGATATATGTATAGGGTAAGCAGGTTTTTTTTTTCCAGTTGTAAAATGGGAGTATCAGATGATACAAAAAAATGTGAAGGAGAATGGGAGTAGAAATCGAACCTTTGCTAGGTGTGTGGTGTATGTTTCTGCAGAACAATCAGTGTTAAGCGGAGCCACATAGGGCCCCTGGGGTCTATGAGCGCCCAATTTTATTTTTTTTTGTAAAAATAGCTATATATTTGATATATAAAATAATATTAAAATGGTTTGTGCTAACTTGATGGATAGGATTTTCTTCAAAATTTAAGGGAGCCGAACCTCACTGACAGCAGTCAATCTCTTCTCTTTTTTTTTTCTTTCTTTCTTTTTTTTCCTATCTCTCTCTTTTTTTTTCTCTCTCTCTATCCTTCTTTTTCTTTTCCTTCTCCGCTTTTTCTTTTTTTTTGTGCTTTCTCCATCTTCCTCTATTCTATTTCTTCTCTTTATTTTGATCTTTTTCCTTTTTCTTCTTATATAATTTGTTTTATATCGATAAAATAAAAACGATACAAATAATAACATTATTAATTAATTCTTAATTAAATACGACGCTCTCTATAAATATTTAACATTTAATAATTAAATCTATTATACTAACGACAGATTTTTATCTCTCATTTAAGAGATCTTGCCTCGATTCTTTTTAGCTACATATTTTCTATACTTATTTTCTTTTATTTCCTTTTTCTTTCCTTTATCTTTTACTATAATTTGTTTTACGTCGATAAAATGTTATTTCTTTTCTTTTTCTATAATTTATTTTATATCGATAAAATAAAATATATACGCAAATAATAAAATTTTATATGTGAATTAATATTACCAATCAAATTTCTAAAATGATTATAATAAACTCATTATATTATTAACTTATTATTATTTTATAATTTTATTTTATTATCTTTAAAATTATAATTAATCGGACCCCCGTAAAAAATTCATTATCACGCCATTGGTTCTGTAATAGTTGTCTCAAAAGAAAAGAATTACTGGAAAGTGATGGGAAGTTTTTCCTTATCGTCTGAAAACTTGAAGCATGGTAAGAAATTGTTGTTATGAGTGTATGGGTCAGTATTCTGGTTATTCATCGGTTTCGAACGAAAAAATAATCGAACTGAATCAATCGAATTTTTCAAAAAAATAACCGAATCAAACCGAAATTATCGAAATATATTTGGTTATTTCGATTAAATCGAATTTTTAGCGAAAAAAATATTATTTTCAAATGAATATATAAATAATATTTTATATTGATATAATATACATAAAAAATACATTTTTATATATTATATATATACAAAATATTTTGCAAAAAAAATTGATAGTATTATATAATAAATAATATTATTATATATTACAAATATTATATATTGATATAATAGGGAGAGAAAGAAATGAATAGGATTAAGGATACTGATATATTAAAATTATAATAATAAATAAATAAATAAATAAATAAATATATATATATATATATATATAATTTGGTTTTCAGTTATTCGGTTAAAAATATTCCGAACCGATCGAAAATCGGATTACCTAATTTTAATTCGGTTTTAATCGAAATAATCGAATCAAATTTGATTTTTCGATTTGGTTCAATTCGATTATTCGATTTTCGGGTATTTTGTTCACCTTAGGTATGGGTCTAAAAGGGGTGAGGAATTGCCAGATATTTTGTTTCATCTCAATTCACGTTAATAATCTGGAAGAGAACAAAATATCTGATGTATCAAATATGATTATTGGGCTCATTTCATTTGCTGGTTCGACCCATTTCTAAGCTCAAACTGGAAAATATTATTCAAGCATTTGACTTATTTTTTATTTTTTTAAAATTTTGGGCTCAACAAATAAAAGAGCTACTAAATTCTTTTTAAAACAGCCCAACAATTAAATTTTTTCATAGACCAAAATATTTAGTATTAATACTCGATCAACAATTAATCGACCTTTATCTCTATATATTTGTACAATCAAAATACACAACAGAAAATCAATACATTGATTTTACATACTTTAGTGAAATCTTTTTATTGGAATTAAAGGAATAATTTATTTCTTTCTCCAGACGTGAATAGATTTAGAAACAAATTTCAAATAATTTCTCTAATAGTTATTTTAAAAGTTCAGGGTATTACAGTGTTCAACCATATGCATATCTCTCTTTAACAATATCACTACAAGAAAATGCACAATCAACGACGGAATTTTCCGTCGTTATACCGAATAAGTCCGTCGGTGATATTAAATAACGACGGAACAACGAAGGAAAAAGGTCGTCGATACAAAAATATCGTTATTCCGATCAACGATGAATCGGCGATGGATCGACCGTCGTTGATCAACGATCCGTCAGAGATCAACGACGGACAAATCGCCGCTGATCAACGGCGAAAATATCCATCGATCAAAGACGGATCGACGGACGATTCTGTCTGCTGATCTACGACGATACCATTCCGTTGCTGATCAACGACGGTCATCCGTCGGTGATCCGTCGTTAATTTTTTAAAATAAACTCATTTTTTCACATTTATCGCACTCCGCTATCGATGGTCACCGCTTTATTCATACCTCAACAAACTCAATAATTCATCATTCAATTCAATCCATACAATCTAACATTCATGAAATCTCAACGACGTTCAATTCAAACATTAAAATTAACTCTATCGATAATCCATTCAATCCATACGAAAAGTAAATAAAAAAAGTGTGCAAGTCCGTAGTATGAAATAAACAATACAAGATGATCAATAGGGAGGAGGAGGTGGTGGTGGTAAGCCCATCAGATGCTAGAAGTCGATCCAAGATGTGTCAGCCGAGCTTCTAAGCGTGCCATCAACGCCTCATGCTCTTCGTCTTTCCGTCGCTCCATCTGCATTCGTGCATCCTGCTCCTCCCGCAAAGAACTTCTCCATGTCTATAAATCACCGGTCATATACCGGGACACGAATCGAGACGTGGCGCAAGACTCGCTCTCAAACTCTTTGCAAGTGCACCAACACCAACATTCGCTTTCTTCTCGAGAGCCCACCCACGGCATCCACATAGATTCGCTTATGTCCAATCATGGCCACCGAACCTTCTACAGTTGGCTTCGTTGGGTGACTAGCTCGAATTTCATCTACATTTATAACGCATGACTTATAGTTGATGTACGCTCATATAAAGTATGTGAATTACAATTAAACCAACACATACCCCAATAGATCCGATGTCTCGTCAAGATAAGAGTCATCCTTGTCGACGTGAAGGATGTTATAAGCATCCTGAGACAACCGCTTAGATGAACTCCTTCTCGCGGCACTTTTGCAACCAAACAAAAAATGTAATCATACAATCTATATAACATTAGTAATAAAATCATGCATTACATCTATATAAACATTACCAACTCAAGAAGATATCAAGAATCGGCTTCGAGCCTCCTCAGTGCTTGATCCGCCTGCCTCGGTCCCGTAGGCTCGACATGCGACACTATCGGCAACCTCCTACTTTCCCTTCACGGCTTCTGTCCCAATAAGCAAGCCAAGGTGCCATTCATCCGTGGACGCAAGGAGGTCTCGCCTACTCACATATACTAGGCCTTGATGCCACAAACAAAGTCTTTGTAGCATCGTAAGGCAATAGATACCAAAGGTCATATACGATACATATACATCACATAAATTCACGATAAATACATTTACATTCTACATACATGTCGTCATTCATACATACATGATCAATGCATATACATATACATATACCGAACAGGAGGGCTAACGGCGGCGAGACGCTAACGACGACGAGACGAGCCGAGACGGATCGACGGCGATGGCAAAGCGCCGCACGGGACGGGCTAGGCAGGGGCAACACGAGGCGGCTTGGGTAGGGGCGGCGATTCAAACGGACGGGCGCGGCGGCAAGGGAGGCACGGACGATTTACAAAGGCGTGGCATACACGGCGCAGGTGGAAGGCGTGATGCGGAGGATGCGACGACGCGAAGGGCTGGGTCAAGGTGGACGGTGCGGCATGTTGAAGACGGCGACGGCGATGGCGAGTTGAAGTCGACGGCGAGGCGAGGGAGGCGACGCGGACGGCGAAGGGTGGAAATTCAATTAAGGTTTAATTAGGGGGAAATCGCGTGAATGAAAAAAATGGGTTGAAATCTCGTGTTTGTGTTAAAACTCAACGACGGATCAACGACGGACAGTAGGTAGTCGTAATTTCGTCGTTGATCAACGACGGAAATAATGTCGTTGTTGATTAATCCATTTAAATTACAACGCACCTACTTTCCGTTTGCAGAGTCGTAATCCGCCGCTGATCGACGACGAAATAATGCCGCCGCTGATCAATGACGAAAATAATGCCGTCGTTGATTAACGACGAAATTACAACGACCTACTTTCCGTCGTTGATCCGTCGTTGATCAACGACGAAACTAATACAGTCGTTGATCAACGAAGAAATTACGACTACCCACTGTCCGTCGTTGATTTTCCGTAGTTGATCCGTCGTTGAGTTTGTATGTCGTTATTCCGTCGTTGATATTTCGTTGTTGATCCGTCGTTGATTTTATCCGTCGTCATTTCGTCGTTGATTAACGACAGATTTCATTCCATCGTTAATCAACGACGGAATGACGATGGCATATCTTACATATATGTTAAAGTATAATACCGTTTCTGATCCGTCGTTGCGTGTGTTTTTTTGTAGTGTATGCATTTTTATGTTTATATCACATAACAAATCAAATTGCGGTTTCACTTCTGCTATAGCAAAAATCAGATTAAAAAATTCAAAAAAACATCCACAATATGATATATGAGATAAATGGATGAAATTGGGTCTACATATTACTTGGAGGTTGGATACTATATGATCCCTCCTATACATGTAGGGTTGGTTATAACACAAACTCCCTTAAAATAAGAAATAAGAACTCATCTCCATCATCCATTTCATTAATCAATGGTTCAATATTTAAGTTATCACAATCCCTATAATTAAGGGATAATTTTTTTCGTAATATTCTATAATTACCATTGTAGTCTTATTTTATTTAATCACAACCACCCATCTTCAAAAATCAATGGTGAAGATTTGTTCTCATTTCTTATTTTTGAATGTTTTTTTATTTGAACCAAACTATTTCTCTCTCTCTCTCTCTCTCTCTCATATATATATATATATATATATATATATATATATATATGAGAGATCAAATAGTACCCAAGCCCCGATGTAGTAGTATGTAGTACTCAATTTCATCCATTCATCTCATTAATCCTACGGTGGAGATTTTTTGGATTTTTAAGCTTATTTTCATAATTTCGCTACAAGAAGTGGTAGATTAGTAATTTGATTTGTTATGTGATTTGAAAACAAAGCATGCATAGAGTTGAACTCAACTATGCATTTAAATCAACACAAAATGCATTCACTGAACACAAAATGCATACGAGTTTCAATTTAACGATGCCGAAAACACACTCCCAAATCATTGCTTGCACCCAAATTACAGGCGCGATGTAGTTTTATGTTCAAGTGAATGCAGTGTTAGGTATTGCATATGCATTTTTGTGTTTTGTTGTGGCTCTTCCCAAACCCGTCATTCATACCCAACGTCAGGCGTGCATCCAAGGCCCCTACCCAATGCTTGAGCCCACCCAAAGGTCCCTACTCAAATCGGCAAGACACCTAACGCCGGCCAGTGCGATGCATTGTTATGTTATTTTAAATGCATTGTTATGTTATTCTGTATGCATTATTTGTGTTTTTGTTGTGCCTCTCCCCAAACTCAACGCCCGCGGAGACCCCAACGCCATGGACCGCCTAACGTCGGCGGGCACCCATTTTGCCCCTGAGCGAAAAATGGGTTGCCACGTGTCAAATTTTGGTGCGTCCACGTGTTCAAAATGTGTGGTCTAGATTGAGTACTATATACTATCTGGGGACCGAGTACTATGGGAACCCAACCCTATATATATATATATATATATATAGAGAGAGAGAGAGATATATTCAAATAAGAACCATTTTTAACGTGAGAACTAAAGGCCACGAAAATTTATTACGAGCAAAATGAATTCGTTATGACAGTTAATGAATCTGCTAGAAAAGTTACTGAATTCAAAAATTCAGAATTTTCAACCAGTGTTTGAATCACCTGATAGGCGAAAAATTTATTTTTTTGGATTCAGTAGCTTTTCTAGTGCATTCATCAACTTTCATACCGAATTCATCATTTTTTTGTTCTCACGTTCTCACAATAAAAATGATTCTAATGTTAACTCTCCCCTATATATATGGGTTGGTTATTGTGAGAACTACATCTGTTTTGCAAACCTAAGAACTATGCACATAACGTACAAAGTTGATGCACAACGATTTCGCTTTAAATTTTGCTCTAAAGTTGGTGCACAAGTTATGAATTTTAGAGCGAAATCGTTGTGCATTAACTTTATACGTGTTGTGCATAGTTCATAGATTCGTAAAAAGTATATAGTTCTCATTTTATCCATTCTATGAGAAAGTTCAAGTAAAAACGTGATAACCATTTTCAGCCATTAAATCGTGAAGATCTACGGTGATTCATCACTTTGTTGGATGAGTGCATTGTACACCACCTGGATTCGAATCTCATGAGGAGCGAAAATTTATTATTATTTTGTATTTCAAATATGAAGATAATTGAAGTTTAAATCTTGAACTCCAAGTTGTAAGTTAGATTCCATATTTAAAAAGTTTCAATAAAGTTCAAACTTCCAATTTGTAGTAAAGTTGTCCTTTTATTTTTTGTCACGGTTTGATGTGAGATTTAGATATTCATTCAATGTCGAAATTTATAATTGATTTTGAAGCTTATTGTCTGGGTTGTCCTCTGTGTTGTCAATTTCAATGTCGGATGTTTAGAATTACAACTCGAACCATCGGGTATCTTTAATCCTATCGCGCCAACTCCCGACTCAATTACTTAGCCACTAGATATCTGACTACGAATAAATAACAAGAACAAGCCATATAATGAGTTTCAAAAGACCTCAATCAATTTTGAGTTTTGATATTAGATAAATCCTATTTTTCTTTTTATTTGTGTTGTAACATTACTAGGTTAAAATTGTTGCACAGTGTTCATGATAGTTTAACACTGAAATAAAAATAATACTTAATATTTTGGTATTGAAAATAAGAAAAAAAATATTGAATATCACAAAAAACTTATCTTAAACACTTCTATAATGTAAGATATCAAATTTCATAATAGTAGGGATTAACTATTTAAAATAATAGTCATATATGTGTTAAACTATTACAACACATGCAGCGATTTATAACTATAATGCTACACCACAAATAAAAAGAAAAATAAGAAAATAAATGTAGTTGTGCAGAGAATCGATGAAATATGTGCTACAAAATGATAAGTGTGTGAAACAACAACATATATACGTGATTTGTAATAATTTCACAGATTTGGGAAGATTCATTTGGACCACTTTTACCCTTCAATCAATTTTTGTGAATAGATTGGTGATGATGTCATCAATCTTATTTAAAATGAAGCATAAAATCTAAAACTTTAATTACATATTAGTTGATAATTATGATTTATTCCTATTTTTTACACATAATAGTATTCTCACTCTAACCACCCCATATATGTACGCATATAGAGAGTGGTTATAGTATAAACACTCCTATATTAGCTCCTAAATATATAAAACTCAAAATTCAGAACATATATACTCATATTTGCTACTCCCGCCCCCAAATGTGCTTCTTATTAAACAGCTAGCATTATTAATTACACAGGTGAACAACATTCATCCTCTCCCCATTCTGAAATTAACCAACTCATTTCCATTATTCACAAACTAAATCCAGTTGCAGTTACAGATATGCTGTTTTTGCAATTAGAAATCAAGCAAGAAAGCCCAATATCCTTTTCTAGCAAAAGCAATCCAATCATATCATATAATTTATTGGAATTAAATCTAAAAATTCCAGATGTATTTCAAGACCCTTCGATATGCTTCCCTAACTATCCTAGGAAATTCACTGTAAATAAGAACACTTTACAAAAATAACCTCCACTTCATTAAAAAAAAAGCCCTAAAATTGCCAAAATAAAAGGAAAAACAAAGCAGAAAAAGATATGGATGCAACCAATGTTGAAATCGCATGTATATATATATAATATTATATATGTGGTCAAGTTGTCAGGAAGCTACTTTGACCAAGATTTTGAGTGACGAACGCTTAATTTTGTGAAATTAAATGTCATAGGATCGATCTACGCTTTTAGTAGATGATCGTGGTGTATTCACATTGTCAAACCGATTTCGTGAGTGAGAAATAATGGATCAAAGTTGGTCACTTAAACATGAAGTTATGTGCTTAAGGATAAGCATGGATTAATTAATCCTTATCCCACATTGATTAATGTACATACATTAATTGTCTATATAAGTGGTTCATTGAACACTTAGTATAATTGTGTGCACGTGACGGGTCGAAAGCCCACACGCCGCCACGCCCGGCTCAGTCCGGCCCTGCCTAGTTTAGGCCGGTCTGCCCGACCGACCCGACCCGACCCGGTCCCGGTCCGGTCGTGGTTCGGTTTGGGTTCGCTCGCTGTGTTCCTGCCCGTGATCGTGGATTTTGGGCTTGTTCGGGCTTGTTTCACGGGCTCGGTTCCGCGCCCATCGCTCATATTTTGGACCAATGTTTGATCGAGCCCAAAGATGGAGTTGATCCGTAGTAACCCGAAAATCTTATGATCCTAATTAGAGCTTAATTAAGTCCCACTAGAGACTTAAGGGCATGGCATCCTTAAAGATTGATAAAGTTGATTGATAAGTTAGAAAACGATAAGAATTCGATTAATTTCCAATCAAGGAATAAAATTTGGAAGAAGTAGAGATTATTTAGAAACAAGTTTTATTATGATTAAATAAGAGATATATGGTTTATATTGTGTGTTTGGATGAAAATTTCTATTAAATGGAAATTATTTCAAAGAAATGCATTAATTATCATAATGTGAGATTTAGTTACAAAATGAAATGAAATATTGATTAAGCTATTAAATGGCTTAAATAAATTTATTTTATTTATATCTTTTGATAAAGAAATTATTCTTTGCAATTTTCAAAATTTATGAATAAAGGGAATATTTATTTGATTATTTGAATATGAAAGCATTAAATCTATATTTTATGGTTTGCAAACCAACAATGGATTTAATTATTTTGGATCATTATATTAATAAGAAAATTAAGTTTTACTATTAAAGAATGTTAATTTCAATGTTAGCAATATTTTTAAAGAAATGTTATTAATTTTGAAAATTATCAAAAAAGAAAAGAAAATGAATGGAAATTTAATTAAGCTATATACATATGAATCTTCTAGAATTATTTTCATTTTAAAAACCATCTCCCACCTTCTTTCTCCCCCCAAGTTCACGGCACTTCACACACAAACACATACAAAAATTTGATTTTCAATTTTAATCCATGTTTAAGTATGGAATTAAAGGAAATCACCCAAAGAAGGTAAACACCTCATTTAATCCAAGTTTTGTGATTTAATTGGAAGAATATGATCTTCTCACATGTGTTGATTTTCAAAATTGGAAGATTTAATTTAAGGTTGATTTGTTTAAACTTTGTTAGTTTATTGATTTAATTATGTTTATGATGCTTAAATAACATATTCTATGGTTTTAATTCCTTAAATTTATGAAGTTGATAAATTAAAGTAAGCATCATAAACCCTAATGTTGTATGTGAATCATGTGTTATGATTTGATTAAATTGAGTGTAAATATGTGTAATTGTTGAAATAAACATGATTTGATAAAAGAAATTAGAAGAAATTGAAAGTATATATATAAACCCTAAATTTTCAAAATACTAAGGTTGAATGATCTTGGAGTTGTTGATTTTACATGATATATGTGATATGGGTTTTGAGATCTAGAGTATAAATAATGTTTAAATTGAATTTATTAGATTTTATGGAATTGAAATATGAAATGTATGCATGATCCTAAATTTTCGAAAATGAAGGCGTGGATGAACTTTGATCTCTTGTTTTAATTGATGTATTTGATATGATATTTGAGATCTATGATAAAAATAATGCTTAAGTAGAATTTATGGGATTTTATGGAATTTAAATGTGAAAGTTGGAAAATTAAAGTTTACGTTAAAGTTGATAGATTATATGATGAACTTGATTGTGGTTTGATTTAATTATGGATTTATGATCATTGATGATGAATAAGTATAAATGTGAGTTTGTTGATATTAATCGATTATAGATTGTGAAATTCATGAAATTTCATAAAATGGTGGTTGAAGGGCATAACATGAATATGGTGTAAATGGATTAATTTAAACTTGTTTTAAGTTATTAAGTGTATGTTTAGACATATGGTGATGATTGGTGGAGTTCGGGATAAGTTTGATTGATTTGGTATTGAAACGGCTATTCAATTTATAAACGCATCACGAAATTTTGTTAGAAATAATATATTAATAAGATATTTTGATGATAGTTGAGCATACATAGAAGCTCGTTGATGTTAGACGATGTTTCGTGTGATTTTGATGTCGGACATAAGCTACGCCTTAAGGGGATCGTTGGGTTTTGGTTAAGATTGATAGTTTAAGCTTGTTGTCGAGTTTTCATGCTCGCTAGTCATATAAGACTCGCTAAGTATCGCTCGATGTTTAAGATTAGAGGATGAAATGATCAAGTGTCGATAGACCATAGTGTCTCGACATCGAAAATATAGTGATCGATTTCACTAAGATAAGTCGTGTTCTTGTTTGGTTCTTGATAGCTTTTATGCCAATCCATGTTGATCAAGGACCAAGAAGAAAGGAAGAAAGAAGTGGAAGATGTAAGGTACAAATCCCGAGTGACCGCCACCAAAGCGGGTATAAGTATTTTCTATAATAGTATGCTTACGCTTTTAAATGTTTTCAAAAGATATGATATGATTATGCATAAAAGATGACATGAGATTATGATATGCATTGATTTGAAAAGTTGATCGACTTGCCAATGTTTTAAGCATGAGCATAAACATAACGCACTACCCATCTACGGAAAGAAAGAAAGAAAAAGAAAGAATTTACCGACGTCGGGTATGACCGTAGTTGAGAACCTTCGGGTCCAACTCGGGTATGTGATATTAAGGTGTTTGAGAAGGAGGCCTACTTCTCAACACGCAGAAAGAATCCGTGGATATGGGAAGGAGAGATGAAAGGTGCATGCAAACATGATACATGCATATGCATATGATATTATGATGATATGAAAGCAAGTAAGTATTTATTTATGAATGTACATGTTATGGCAAGTCAAGTTTAGAGCTATAAGTGGCAATGTTTTAAATGTTAATTGTTTTCATGATACCCACCGAGTGCATTTTAGACTCACGCCCTGCATATATTTCTAAATATGCAGGTTGAGCTGGAGAGAATGCTGGAATCGAATGCTGCGCGAAGGAGCTTCTCCAAATGTTGATTCATATTAAGGTTGTTCTATTGTTATTGATATGTTTTATTGCCCAGAGAGTTATGTCTTCACACATAATTCTCAATCACGTTTTTCGTTGCCGAGCTTTGACCTTACTTGCTTATATGTTCTGATATGATAAAGTGATCATGTCCAATGTTCGGTGAACAAGGATTTCTCGAATGTTCAGAATGGTTTTCGTTGGATTCACTATTATTCGGTCGAATCGTTGTCATTCCTTGTTATAAATTGTTGATAAATCCTTCTTGTCGACAAAACATACTGAAACCTTCGTTATTCTTGTGATTTTCCGTCCTCAACCGCTGTTTTCTTTGTTCGATCTTTTATTACGGTTTGAGGACCTAGAACCAACCTTTGGTAATCTATGCTTCACTTCTTTAAATCATTCACCATGGTTGTTAATACGAATTTTGATCCCAATTGTCGCCGCGATTATCGAAATTGCTTTAAACCCCAAGTCACGCCTAATTACCCGATTAGTAGTCGGGTCGTGATACGATCCGAGGCTCAACTCGAGTGGCCCAATCTGGCTGGGCCTGCCGTGCACTTGAAGAGACGCCCTGATACGCCCAACGAACCCGACGCACGCTGTCCGTAATCGTCGAATCGCCGGTAACCTCCCGACATGATAGCTCATGGAAACGTGGGTGTAACTCTCACCTTGTCTCCGTAAACCGCTGAATCCCTATGCACTCAATGAGGGACATAACTTCGTAACACCCGACATCAATACGGTGTTGACTCAAAGATGTTTCCCATGAGGGGACGATGCCTATAAACAGGACATGTCTCTCAAAGATAAGCCACCCATCATTAATCTGCATACCGTGCATACTCTGCATTCTTAGCTCGTGTCCAAGCTCGCCCCGCCTCTTATCCCTGCATTCGCCGAGTCGCTGGTTTGCGGTGCTGCCACCTACGACGCTGTCGTTTCATCTTTGGGGACGATACGCCGTAACCGAGAGCACCACTCTGGGCGATTTCGCCTTATGGAAAGAGGCCTCATCGACCGGCATTAGAATACGGTTTTATCGCTTTTCTATTTTTATTGTTTTAAGTCATTGTTAGTTTTGATCATCTCCTACATTTCACGTTATATGTTGTAATACGCTCGCAAATTGTACCGCATTGTACATATTTTCCAACAACCAACAATTATGCAGCTACATGGGTCGCGTGCGCACATCTAGGAAAGCAAAGGCGACGCCTTACAACTGTTGAAGAAATGAGAGGGCAACCACCATTGAAACCCTCACCATCGAAGCAAATTAAAATGAGGTCGCATGATAAGGTGTGATGGGATATGGCCCAACCGCCGTGCCCAAACGAATCGGCTCGGGTTAATAACGGCCCACGCGGTTAAGCCAAAGGCCCATCCTCTAAACCCCAACCACCTCCAAACCCTAATCAGCGCCACCCCACACTAAGGCCAAGAGTCCCTACAGGAAGGCTAAGAGTCCCTATAGGCGGAGGAACAATTCCTACATGCGAGAGGAAGAGTCCCTACATGGGAGGATCGATCCCGCTTTAATGGTCCTCGATATGTATAAATACGAGTTAAATCAAGGTAGAAGGGTTAGCAACTTATCAATACTAAGAGCTTTAACTACTCCCATCGTAATCAAATCATAGTGAAAGTATTGAGGATCATCTCCTCCGTGGACGAGATATTATTTGGATCGAACCACGAAAAGCCTTGGTGTTCATTATCGCTTATGTAAATCTCGATATTAACAAACACCGATTTATCATTGGCGCCATCCGTGGGAAACACGAACAAAAAGCTTCGCTTTTCTACAATTTAATGGCAAGAACACGCAAACACTAGCACCACCGCCGACAGTTGAGAATAACCACATCAAGACGCACTGTGGTCACCAACATGAAGGAGATTGCAGACGCCGCAGCGGCCACGCCGAGGGCTACATGGAAAACATTCCCATACACCTCGGATCGCCGCCGACGGCGGGAAGACGCCGACTCAATGCCGGTGAACGCGGTTCACCGATCTCGAAGCCCTTCGCCGAGCCGTGTCTCGAGTTCCTCAATGCCAACCTCGCCAATTCCAAAGCTTCTTCACCAGAGGATTGAATGGAGCGGCACCTCTCGAGTGCCCGAATCGGCGAATACGGCGCCCGAGGTCGCCGCCCACCGAGGCGGTCAACGCCACCGCGCAATAGCCGAGAACGCGACATCAATCCGCCGTAAGTCCATCACCGCCGAGATGGTCGCAACCATTCACCACCACGCCGCCCGCGAAGCCCTCTCCACTCGGCATACCGCCCAGAGCCGAGCAAAATAGAGAGGAGAGGCGGAGCCGAACTCCTGAGAGACGATAAACACCGCCACCGATCTCCCCCACCGTAGAGAGATGGCAACGATCTCCCGGATTCGACCGCACGGAGAATCATCTCCCTTCTCCGTAGAGATTCTCGACACGCCCCCGCCCCAATGCAGAAGGCACCCAACATCGCCGCCACGATGGCCTTGGGACCCTCCGACTTCCTTTTCGCCACACTACCAACATGGCGATCAAGGAATGGAAGATTTTCACATGTGCAAAATCTTCCCGAGGTGTCGATCTCCAACGCCCGACGCCGGTTCAACTCGCCCGCCGTAACAAAGATACACCGCCTGTGACCTCATGGATCGCTTCAAGTGGCGCCTATCGAAGATGCCACCTCGCCAGCCTTCGTCCGACCCGCCACCATCCGCCAGGATGAGATGAGACGATCTTAAATTTCGCCTCACACGGTTCATCAAGGAATTCTCAAGATTGATGATAGTAACGATCCTACATCATCAATGCGCTCAAAAAGGGATCCGACCTGGCGACCGAACAAAGAAATCACCGTGGAGAAACCAAAGACGGCGAGTAAACTTTGGAACCTCGTGGACAACCATGTCAAAGGGGACGAGTCGATCGGAAGAAAGAGAGATCCGGGATGAGCAAAGGTTGAGCGAAAGAAGCCTGATGATCAAGTCGAGGCGCCGATCGTCAAGCGCCTTCGATAGAATCAAGAGAGGCTATCGAGTCCAGACTGACTCGACCAAAACCCGGCAGCAAAGCGCCACATCCGCCAAATCGAGGGCGAGATATTCGAGCTCCATCCGAGCTCTTCCCAAACTACCTCCTATGAAAGCGAGTGATCCAAGAAGAGGTCAATGCAGAGGTATTGCGACTATCACCATGGTATGGTCACGACATCAAGATTGCAGAAACCGGGCTCAGATTGACGAGCTCATAAAGGAGGTGTCTCAAGAAATACCTCGGCCGAAATGGGCCAGGAACAGAAGGCAGAGGAAAGAATAATGGGCAACAATCATGTCCCACCTCGACGGCACCCAACCTCAAGATGACGAGGACGAAGGTCCCAACGCATGGAATGTGTCTATACCATCAACCGACTCAGAGGAACGACGAGGTCGTCGTTAAAGAACGGCTCGGAGGCCGCCCCGAGGAGCCGAAAACAAGCGACTTCGGATGGTGAGAACATCGTGTTCTCCAAAGACGACCCGATGCCCAAAATCATGCCCCACCAAGACGCCATCACAATACAAGCCGTGGTGGGCAACAAGAACGCCCACCGGTCTACATCGACATCGGTGCCTCCACAAGATTATCTTCCGAGTCAGTCTCGATAAACTTGAGGTCTGAGGGATTCAACACGCCCCGCACCATCCCGCTATGAGCTTCACTGTGAGGCGTTCAACCCGGCGTGTCATTACCCTTCCTGCTATCGTAGGACGTGTTCCTGTGTCGGTCACAAAGTCCATTCAATTTTTCCTGCACGAGCTCTCTCCATACAACATCATCCCGGCAGAGATCGCTATACGCCACCAGGCCGCCTCGCCTGTACCACCACAATCAAGATACCCACCCCGCTGGGGTGCTAAGCATCCGTGGAGACCAAACGGCAGCCAAAGAATGCCTACGAGTCTCAACTCAGGATGTAGCCTTGCCTCACGCATAGCAATTACAGAATCCCCGGAAGCCGCCACCTCGGGACGACCTGACTGAGAACCTTCAGCTATACGACGACGACCCCTCCAAAGTTGTCAAGGTCGGCATCCAGGGCCCAGTTGATATTCGGCAGCATGTCATGCAGCTTCTGAGGGAATACAGGGACGTGTTCGCATGGTCCCCACTTGACATGACCGGAGTGTCACCCGAGCTCATAACTCATCGCCTCAACATTGACCCGACTACTGCCGCCTCGGTAAGAAAAGAGTGTTTGCGACGAGCGCGCACCAGTCATAAAGGACTAAGTGACTAACCCGTAGGCCAAGATCTTGTTCGAGGTCAGCACCCGACTTGGATGGCTAATCCAGCCGTGGTCCGAAGCCGTGAGTGGGGGCGCGTGTGTCGACTCACACCGACCTCAACAAACACCGCCCGAAGATTGTTACCCCTCCCGACATCGACAAGGGTGGAGGCACCTGTAGGCCACGAGGTCTTCAACTTCCTAGATCCGTACAAAGGGTACCACCAAACTCGATGAGCGGAGGACGCCCCAAAGACAATGCTCATCACCGACTTGGTGTCTTTACAGATCGGAAGACGCCTTCGCCCGAAGAACACCGAGCTACCTACCAGAGGATGGTGGACGCAATATTCAAAGACTACATCGGGAGATTGTCGAGGTCACGTCGATGACATCGTAGTCAAAAGTCAAAACGGAGAGCTGCTACCGACGACCCTGGACTATCCTCCAACTCCTCGATCGCCAACCTCAAGCTCAACCCCGTAAGTGCACATTCATGGCGAGGACGGTAAATTCTCGATGCTGGTTTCACAAGAAGGCTCAAGGCAAATCCCACTAAGGTGAAAACGGTGCTCGACATGCGGTGCAAAGACCATCCGTGAGATCCACAAACTCACCGGGTGCCTAGCCGCCTCAACAGATTCTTATCTCGTCGCACGAGAAGCAGCCTTCTTCAAGATCTTGAGGAAAGCTCCAGACTTACCGGCAGAAGAACACCAGTCGCCAGCACAACCGAAAGAGTATCTCGCCGACCACAATCCCCTCGTCCGACCCAAACAAGGTGAAATCATCTTTATATCCGCCGGACGAGGCAATCAAGGCGGTATTGGTACGAGGTGAGGTGGACGGCAACTCCCATCTACTTCATTAGCCGGGATCTCAAAGGACCGAGACGAGGTACACCACCGAAAAGGTAGCATCGCCCTAGTGAACGCCAAGCGACGCCCAGACCCTACTTCCAAGCTCATTCCTTCCGTGTACTAACCGACTTACCCTTGAGACAAGTCTGTCAAAGCCGTAGTCATCCGGACGATAGCTGCTGGCACTCGAGCTCGGCGAGCACGACATTTTCAGACCCCTGTGCCGACCATAAAAGGGCAAGCTCACCGACTTCTCGGTGGAGGCCAAACCACCGAGGTCGCCTCTACCACCGAGGTCACCCAACTCCCGCCCCCACCGGAGGAATCCGTCCTGCATCGCCCGATGGTTGCCGGCAGACGACGTGACCGAGCTCATGCAAAACGGGCAATGAGCGGGCATCCTCCTCCCTCGCCCGCATAAGCAAGAAGTGACCCACGCCCCGGTTTACCTTCCCGACCACAAACAACGGTGGAGTACGGCGTTGATCTCGTGACTCGCCTTGCAAAGGAATTGAAAGTGGACAAGGTCCAGATCTTCTGGAGATTCCCTGTGTCGTGGTAAACCGTGTCCCAGGCGATACGAGGCTAAGGAGGATCGAATGAAGCAATACCGAGAAGGCAAAGGAGATGTCAACCTCATTCAGTACTTCAAGATTCATCGAATCCCACGAGGAAAACACCGAGCCGACGTCCTCAAAGAAGTTAGTCAGGCCATCAACAAGTCCACCAGCTGGAGGAGGTTCATTCCGTACATCGCGGAGTCCCACATCGGCATCATCACCGAGATGGAGCCGAATCGATGTCTCCCATAAAGGCCTATCTCGAACATGGCGATCGCCTCAAGATCGGCTCAAGCCAAAAGATGATGGTGAAATCTCAAAAGTACTCACACATGAGGGCGTTTCTGTGAAGTCTTATCTTCAACCCTCCCGAGGTGCCTGACCGTAAGAAAGTTCACCACGACTCAATGAGATTCACAGAGCGTCTGTGGAAGTCACATCGGTCGCGAGCTCTCTCAAAGAAGACGCTGAGGTCGGATATTACTTGCCCACCCTCATCCAAGATTCGGCCGAGCTCGCAAAAAGTGTCCGGCGCCACCACCCACAACAAGAAGCTACCCTGCACCGATCTAAGCAAACTTTACAGAGTCCGTGGCCTTCATGCGTGGGGATCGACATTGTAGGTCCGCTTGACCGAGCGCCGTGTCGCTTCGATACTTAGTCGTAGCCGAGACTACTTCACAAAATGGGTCAAGCAGCCACTTTCGAGCCTCACAAGCGTGAGGATTCGCACCTTCGTGTGGAAGAACATAGTTTGCCGGTTCGGCATACCGCATATCTTAGTCTCGGACAACGGCACCCGCTCATCGACAAAACTTTCAAGGAATGGCGTGAAGAGCTCCGATCGAAGAACGCTTCACCCGGTCGCACACCGCAGCGAATGGTCGCACCGAGGTGACGAACCGCACGATCGCATAAGGATTGAAGAAGTTAGACTCGAGCTAAGGGTGATTGGGCTGAAAATCTCCTCAAGTCCTCTCGTCCCACAGACAACACCCGGACTTCGCACGGAGAAACCCCTTCACTGGGTCTCACGGACCGAGGTCGTCATACGGCCGAGATCGGCGCACCGAGTCCACGCACTCTTCACTTCGACCGTAACGGGAATGAGGAAGACCTGCGTGTCAACCTTGATGCTCTCGAGGAGAACGCGAGCTCGCCTTCATAAACGGCCAAATACAAGGCCAGTCGCACGCACTACAACAAAAGAGTAAAAGCCGCCACACTCCAAGTAGGTGACCTCGCCCCACTAAATAATGAAGCCAAGAGCCGAGCGCCTTAACAAGCTAGATCCGACATGGAAGGTCCATACCGCTCATGAAGACGCTTGCAGCGGGCCTATAAGCTCGCTTCACTTATCCGTGCACTTATCCCCGAACCCGGCATATCACTCATTTGAGGAGGTACTTTACATAGCTTTGATTTCGATCAACATCATGTTAATCCTCTTATTGCTTTGTCAAGTGCGATGTTATTTACTTCTCAATAAAACATTTGTTTTTTGAATAAGTATTTCACTGCCTCATCTTATGCTTATGTGCACATCCGCCTCAAGTCTGATAACACATAATTAACCTTCACAGGGAACGCCTACGAAGATGACAAACCCACTAAGTAGGGTATGACTGCGCCACCAAGACTCGCAGATTATTCATTCAATTGAACGCCCTGCAAGCATACAGACTACTCATTAAATTGAACGCCTACATGCACGCATACTGACATTACTCATTAAGTTGAAACATCTACATGCAAACGACGCCCACATCGGATCTCGTCAAATTATGCCCCTTTATTTGGGAAGATATACATCAGATACGCCTAAATACATTTATGACTAAAACCAAGTCCTAAGTTATATTTGTACCTCTCGAGGGAAAATATACACTTTGCACACGCCTAAATACATTTACGACTAAATACAAAGTCCTAAGCTATATACAACTCATTCGGGCTTCCGAGCTCCACTGCCAAGTCCTGGTCAAGCTACACCAGCTCGAGATAAAACTCGGTCCATGATGAACACCGGACGAACTCGTGCCCTCCACCCAATCAATGAGGTCAAGACCACCACGGCCTCGCCCGGCACACTTTGAGCCGGCACAGATGAGCCCCGACCCGGGGGGCACTTTTAACCGAGGTCGAATCATGACCTCTTGAGCTTGTTGTTCGACCAAGGTTGCAACCCCGCCCGACCGCCCCTCCCTGCCGACCCAACGGCCTCACCCGCTTGCCTCGCGACGGGGCCGCCCTGTCGCCCCCGCCGTGTTCTCGACCAAGTAATCAAGCACTTCGGCATGGTTAACATAACCCCTCTTCGGGTTCTTCAACTATTGCACCACCGACCGGCCGAGGCTCATCGGGGGTGGGGCATACGCCGCTCCGGACGAGCCCGTACATCCGGAAGTATTTGACAAGGATTCAGGCAATCTTGAAATTTTACCGCGAGCCCCTCCTCATCCCTTAGCACCATACCCTCGCAAGCAAGCTCGACACCGGTCATCGGCCTCGATATGGTGACGCCACCATGTCGGTGGATCATCTCTTCATATTCTCGCGTGTTCCTCCCGAGATCCGAGCTAGCTGCTCCGCTGTCACCGAGCCGCCTCACATCAGATCAAAGCGCCATCGATCACATCGCAGACAAGTCCGCCTCGGACTTCGAAATGATGATCCTTAGCTTTAGAGCCTGCTCACCAAGAGGCGGGCCACTGATCGGCCTCTTGCAACCCTTCTTCGTGTCGGCGAACGACGCCGAGTCGACGTCCATAATGGCTAAAGCCCTGGTCGTCGCAGACCTGCCTCCAAAACAACACCTCTTCGTCCTCTAGCCAAGGCACTGACTTCCTTTAGCTTGGTCAAGCAACCGTGATCGAGTCCAAGGTATTGAGATGTGGAGTGCTATGAATAAAGAGACAGTACACGTTTCAGAAGATTGTAAATTTTATTATTCAAAAGAGGGGAAATTTTTACAAGGGCTCAGGATCCTATCGACCCCGGCAATTCAACCTATTACATTAGGTCCACTGACCTCAGGCTCTATGCCGGGCTCTTCGCCTCCTCGCTGCACTTGTCGTTGTTGCGCAAGGCCCCTTCAGAAGGAAGCTCCGAGCTCGGTTCCTCCTCCTCCTCCACCTCCTCGGCTTTGGCTCGCACCTCGGCAAGAAGCTCCTGGAGTTCAAGATCTTCGTCCTCCTTGCACTGGGCAACGGTCTCCGCCGTCAGAAGGGAGGAGCTGGACGCCAAGGCCTCCAACACAGGGAAGGACCCGACCCCGGAGACCACCCGGGCCTACGCCTTATTCAACTCGCGAGTGGCGACCTCGACCCAACCATGCTTGACCTTGTCAAAATCAGGCATGGCGGCTGCCAACCCCTCCAGATGGTCTGACACCACCTGGGCTTGGCACGCGGCGGCGGTCGGTAATAAAAGCCGAGAAGCTCTCCGACTCGACGAGCTTGCTGGCAATGGCCCTCAGCATTGGCCCCTGATCGGCCAGCCTAGCCCTCCTCTCGTCTGCGAGCTCCTTCTTCGCCCTAGCCGCCTCATCGCGAGCCTCTTCGAGCTCCCCTCGGGTGACCTCCAGTGCCCAAGCCCTCTTCTTCAGGACGGCCTCAGCAGCAACCCTCGCGGCCTCAGCTTCCGCCTTCGCAGCGGCCACGGCGGCATCAACATCTGCCCGCGCCGCAGCAAACTCCCACTCCAGCGCCTCATATCGAGCTGAGCTCTCAGCGATCAGCCCGGTGGCAAGTTGCAGGTCCCCAGCAGCACATTGCAGGACCCCCATCACCGAGCTCGCATCCTAAAAAAAGCAACACAAGTTAATACAGATCGCAGAGCGGATAAAGCCAGATGGGGAAGAAATTTGTACATTGGGGAGAGGTACGACCGAGCCGGAGGCCGGTGCCTCGTACTCGAGGCGGGCCTGAGTCTGCGTCTCCGGTGCCGGGCTCGACCCCGGCAGAGGCCCCGCCATCATTGACTAATATCGTCAACCTTCTTCGGCGCAGCAAGTTCAGCCCGCCCACCTTTTCTTGGAGGCGCTAGCGCTCGGTGATCGTGAGCCTTCTCTTCTGCGCGGCTACCACAAAGATGACAAAAGAAAATCGCTAGCACAAAGAAATCGGTTATGAGGGTAAGAAGAAGAAGGTGCCTCACCCCGCTCTGACCTCGACCCAGGGCCTTCGACCGTGAACGCCGCACGGCCTTATTCAGTCGCCCGGTGAATCCTACGGAGACTTCACCGAGCGTGTTGAGTTGGTCTTCACGAATCCAAGGATTTCACTTTGGATCCCTCATCCTACCCAACCCCCATTCGCACTGGGCACCGGTCACCCCAAAAGAAGTATTTACTCCGCCATCGCGACACTTTAGAAGCGGGCAATACCCTAAACTATCACGAGGTAAAAAATAATATACACCCCGTGGCCTCGATAATCGAAAAGAGCATCAAAACCTCAAAAAAAATTCCTCGGCTATGCCGTAGCAGGAAAGCCCCATCCCCACTACTGACCTAATAGAGTTTGGGGTGAATTGGCAAATAGGAATTTGGAAATATTCCTGGATATGCAGAAAAATGGGGGCTAGGGGAAATCTTAGACCCGCCCTAAGGGCATCTACATACAGTCAAAAAACCTCCGTGAGCCAAAGCCGGCCACGGGTCCCTGAAGCACCACTGTGCATCCGCCGCAGATGGCACCCTCCCTACTTTGAGTACATCGGCAAGCGGCCGAGACGATCCGACGCCCCGACCTTATGCACATCCCACGCAGAAGAAAATGGTGGAACCCCAGCGCTAATGCCCAAGGATTTACCCGCAAAATCATAGCACATATAGTCCCTAATATCTACTTCACTATCGGAGAGAAGAAGAAGGCGTAAGATAAGTCATACTTACTTTTTAAATGGTGGGTTATCGCGTCTTGGTGAGCCAGATGGATTTTGAGAACTCGAAAGTCCGAGTTTTCTTTTTGCTCGAACGACGGGAGAAGAAAGTGAACAGCCTTTATTGTTAGGCCTATTTATAGACGAATGGTCGCCCAAATCGCCGCTTCAACTTCCCAATGAGTGATTGCAATTTGATATGAGGAGACGCAGGCGCGCGCTTCGAGCCCTCACCAATCGTCTGGCGCAAGTGACGTGATCAACGACCGACACCGGTCCAATCGCAATCATCACTTTGACTCCGATCTCGGCATCGATTTACATACGACGCCGCCACTCGAGTCGATCTCATCACCCGACCTCGGCCTCGTATCTTCCGTAATGGATATCGCTAACCACCGGTCCTCGGTATCTTCCGTAATGGATATCGCTAACCAGCTCGGTCCCGGAATCATCCGTAATGATTTCCATCCAGATCGGATCTCGGATTACTGGGCCGACGCCGCTTCCGTGTTGGACCTCAACATCCCATCGCAGACATCTCCGTCCGGGACGACGACTCGATTCGGTCTCGACAAATGGCGATGCTCGTAACGCCGCATCGCAAAACTCGGTTCGACCCCATCTCGCCCCCCGGATGCATGACCGCTTCGCCACCTCGGCATTCTCCTCGACGGACATCGCCATCCAACTTCGACGACTCAGCTCGAACGTGGTAAATAGTCCGATTCGTCCGTAACGGCAAACCGCCTACCTCGGTTCGATCCAGCGAACCGATCAAACCTCGACATCAAAGAGATCGAAAACCTTCGACAACAACCTCACCGAGTAACATCCCACCCGCAAAGCGCATTCTTCACCTCACCCGGCATGGTTGTTACTCGACTATTCGTGAGGGGCTATGATGGGATATGGCCCAACCGCTCGTGCCCAAACGAGCCGGGGCTCGGGTTAATAACGGCCCACGTTAAGCCAAAGGCCCATCCTCTAAACCCCAACCACCTCCAAACCCTAATCAGCGCCACCTTACACTAAGGCTAAGAGTCCCTACAGGAAGGCTAAGAGTCCCTATGGGCAAGAGGAACAGTCCCTACATGCGAGAGGAAGAGTCCCTACATGGGAGGGGATCAGATCCCGCCTTAAGGGTCCTCGACATGTATAAATAGGAGTTAAATCAAGGTAGAAGCGGTTAGCAACTTATTGAATACTAAGAGCTTTTAACTACTCCCATCGTAATCAAATCATAGTGAAAGTATTGAGGATCATCTCTTCCGGACGAGATCTTATTTGGATCGAACCACGAAAAGCCTTGGTGTTCATTATCGCTTTACATAAATCTCGGATATTAACAAACACCAGATTTATCAAGGTGCATGGAGTGGAGAAAAGCCTCCGAGCTCAATGGAGCAATGCGGTGAGAGAGCTCAACATCGGCTTCCTTCGAGGAGTCAGGTAGGAGCTGCCGTTTGACAGAGAAACGGATGCCCGCCTTCACAGCTTGCGGGGGAGCCTCAGCACCCAACCTTTTTTGAAAACCTTATATATATTTATTATTTTGATGTATTATTTTTTTTCGATTTTAGCTCCTCGATCTATAATTATTTTCAATTATTTATTCTTTATGTTGTGATGAGTGGGATTGCGCGCAAGTAGTGTAGAGTAATATTTGGTTGAATCTATGATCAAACAATTTTTTTCTTTCAAATGGATTTGATCAAGAATCGTAAATACCATTTTTTTCCAAATCTTTAAACCTTGCCTAACTTTCTCTATCGCTCTCACGTGGAATTATAGTGATTTGAAGGAATAGAGAAATATATAAATATATATATATAGGGAGGGTTAACGTGAGAACCATTTTATTGTGAGAACGTGAGAATCAAAAAATGATAAATTCACAGTGAAAGTTGATGAATTCGTTGGGAAAGTTACTGAATCCAAAAAATAAAATTTTCGTCCCTCATGGGATTCGAACCCGGGTGAAAAATCCTGAATTGTTGAATTCATTAAGTTTCTCAACGGATTCATCAACTTTTATAACGAATTCATTTGGTTATCAGTTTTTAGGATAAGAATAGTTCTCATTTGAACCAAACTATATATATATATATATATATATATACATATATATGAGTAGGTTTAAATAAAAGTTTTATTTAAAGTGAGAACGTGAGAACCATTTTTAGTCATTAGATTGATAAGCCTCATTTTTACCTGATTTATAAGGCCATATTTGTTTCGTTTATAATTGATAAGTGATCTTTGAGTGTCTTTTGATATATTTATGTTTACCTTGGAAGATATTATGCCGTGTGTGTTTCATGTCATTTTAGTATAGGTTTTGATGTCAAAAGGTAGATCACTTATAGAGAGGAATCAATAGCCCAACCGCGAGCTCGCGCGCGAAGAAGCTGTTTGAAAACGATGTTGAATATGACGTAATGGATTTGAAAATATGGATGTGCAAAGTATACTATGTTGTAGAGCATCTCGATAGGAGTCCGTGAGGCGCAAACGGATCGCACCGGAGTTCGGACGAGAGAGAACGGAGCGAACTAAGTCACAAGGGGATTACGCCTGCGATCCGTGATCGCGACCTTTGGTCGCGATGCCGGGTCGCGAGGGAGGCCGGAATTTCAGAAATTTTGTGACTTTCGCGAGTTTCCTTCATGAAAAGGTGGCTAGCGTGTTATGAGGCCCTAGGATTATATATATACATATTGGGCGATAATTTGAGGCGGCGCACACACTAGAGTTTAACGTCAATGCGTAATACTTTTTCAATTCTTTTTCTTTGTCACGTTCTTTTTCATTCCAGCTTAATAAATAGATTAGTCTTGTTCAGTTTTCATTCGAGTTTATCTCTTCCGCTTTATTTTGATTCGAGTTTTATTAGTTCAAATTTAGTTTCAAATTCAGTTTTGCTTTCGGATTCAAGCGCTATAATTGTTCTTCGTGGATCCCTACGGTTTTATCTTTCTATCTCAATTTATGCTTTATTTATTTATTTATTTATTTATTGTTTTGATAATTTAATTATGCGTAGCTAAATTCAGATTGATCCCGGGTTTGTATGTCTCGACTAGATTCAGTATAATTTATCCGTTGATACTTGTTTTGCCGTCCTTCATGATTTATAAATCTTCGCTTTAATTCTCATGTGTTGGTATCGATCAATATCTATGCATGCTAGTTATGTGATTAATGTCTCTGGAATTAATTGCATAGTCGATATCCGAGTTTATAATACGCTTTTACCTTAAGACCCGACGGAGATAGTGAAACAGAGGAGGTTATATCTTTGTGTGCTTTTGTAATTAGCTTACTTCTCTCGAGACCCGACGGAGATAGAGTTTAAGCTAACCCACTACTATAGGTTGTCCCGACGGAAACTATAGTTACATTTGTGATCCTTCATCCGAATGTGAATTAAATTGGTAAATGATTAATAGGTTAATTGTGTGAATCTGGTTAGGTTAAGTACATCCATAGGGTCACTCTTTCATATCCGGTTTATTCCTTATTTATTTTCTGAGTCTAGTTTTATAATATCATCTCTTGATTTTGTTGCCTGGATAATAATAAAGATTCTGTGTTAATTAATTGATGTGTTCTAGTCGCAATCCGTGTGGATACGATATATATACTTGCCGCTTTACTATCATTTATTTGGTAGGATTATTAGCGATCAAATTTTGACGCTGTCGGGACCGCTTAGATTTCACAAAGGATAATTTTCGGATTGTAGTTATTAATTCAGAGTTTAAAAAAATAAAAAATTAAAATTAAAATAGAAAATAAAAAAAGATCTTATTATTTCGTGTTGCTTCTCGGATCGATTTTATTTTTATCTCTCATGGGTGCAGATGATTACAAGATCCCAAAGGAAAGAAATTATTCCTTGGATCTTGAGATTGAAAGATCACATAAGAGAGAGTCGAGAAAGAAGACAATGCATAATGGCGAGATAGACAAGGCACGATCGGATAGCCGAAATGGAGGAGATGTTAAAGAATGCAACGCTAACCGGCGCTGAATAATCGACGGGCCGGATGGGTGGTCGAGCACGCCCTTACCGCCAACCACATGTACAGCCACCTACGGATCGGCCCAAGGTGGAGGCGGGGCGAACGTCAATGCTAATAATTTTGAGTTAAAGCTCGCCTCATCGCACGATACAAGCGAGCGGTTTGGGGAGGGTCATCAAGACCCCAATGCTCACTTGAAGCGTTTTAGATATATGCGATACTATCAAGCGTAATCGAGTGTCACCGATACCATCCGGATGCGGATGTTCGGATTTTCACGAGAGAGTCAAGCTTAAAGACCGTTCAAGAGCTTGACAGATCGAGGATTATCACGTGGGAGCAGCTCGTGAAAATTTCGCCTAAATATTTTCCACCGCCATGCTCAAGATCATTGCCGAGATCTCCCATTTTCACGGTTGGGAGACGAGTCATTGTTCGAGGCCCAGGAGCGATTCAAACTCGCCCGCAAGTGTCCACAAGATGGGTTTTCACCGAGCAAAGAAGTGACACAATTTTATAGTGGACTCAATGCTAACACCCGAGCATTGTTGACGCGCCACCGGAGGATACCGCTCAATCGTGGAATAGACGGCGTTGAGAATAATTGAGGAGATGGCATCCAACGCTTATCGATGGTCGATGGAGAGACAAACCGATCGTAAGAGTGGGGTGTAGAGAGTGGACGACAAGTATGATGATTTATCGAGAAATTTACATCTTTGCGTATGAGTAACGGGCCGAGAGGAAAGGGCAGATGACTGTGGCCATGGCGCAGAATATCGAGGAGGTTCAATTTTTGAACCAAAGGAGTAATGGCCAGGGGAATCAGAGTGGGAATCCGCCCTATCATCCCAACAATAGAATCATCCCAATTTTCCTATGCTAACGCGCAGAATGCTCAGCAATTACCACCTGGTTTTGCTGTTAATAATGGAATGATTGTGGAGCCCAAGAAGCCGAGCATTGAGGATATGATGCAACAATTGTTGGCGAGCAATCAGCAGATAGCAACGAGTCACCAACAAATGGTGACTCAGCAGAATATTCAGATCCAGCAGCTTGGGAATAGGATGAACGCTCTGGAGAGCACGGTCAACGCCATCAACAATACGGTGATAGCCCTTGGAAAACAAGTAAAGATGTTGGAGAACCAAGTGGGGCAGATGGCCAATGAGAGAGCTGGAATGCATAGGCAAGGGCAATTCCCAAGCAATACTGAACAGAATCCTAAGAATCATATGTCTCCGAATCAGTGCAATGCGATTTATTTGAGGAGTGGAGCTTCATATGAAAATCATCTGGAGTGCCAAAGGGACCAAGAGGATCATACGAGGGGAGAGCCAAATTCTCGCCTCGCGAGTAAGTATCGCGAGGAAGGATCGCGATCCCGAGTCGCGAACAAAGACGGAGAGCACGTCGCGCCATTACCTCGCGATGAATCATCGCGACAAGAGGTCGCGAAGGAAGGTGGGGAGCTCGTCGCGAGGGAGTCCAGAGAGAAAGACTCGCGAGGTAAATTCGCGAACACTGACAGAGAAGGCCTCGCGACAAGCCATCGCGAGGGAAGTTTGCGGACTCCTAACGCGAAGACTGAAGGCGAGCGCCTCGCGAGAGAAGGAAGAGAGGGCGTTTCGCGAGGCGAAGAAAGAGAGGAAAATGCGCGAACCAAAGTCGCGAATGATCGAGATCTGCCAAAGCCTACAGCCCCTTTTCCTGAGCGTTTTAGGAAAACGAAATATGATGAGGGGTACGCCGCTTCAAAGAGATTTTCCAGAAAGTGAACATTAATCTTCTTTTTGACGCGCTTGAATATGCCCGGATACGCCAAATTTCTCGCGATGCATGGCGAATAAGAAAAGTTGGGAAAATTTGACAAGATCAACCTCTCGAAGAATGCGGTGCTATCTTGCGAGAGAAAGTTGCGTCACAAGCAAAAGGATCCGGGAGCTTCACTTTGAGTGCGAGATCGCCGGAACACCTTCCCAATGTTTTATGTGATCCGGGGCGAGCATAAATCGATGCCGTTAAATGTGTTCAATCGCTTGAGCCGGGCAAACCGAAGAAGACCTCAATTTCATTAATGATGGTCGACAGTCGCTTGCATACCCTAAGGGCATAGTTGAAGATGTGTTGGTAAGGATTCGGATTTTGTCTTTTCCCACGATTTTGTTATTTTAGACATTCCGAATTTAAAAATCAACCACTAATCTTGGTCGACCTTTTCTAGCAACTGGTCGTGCGTTAATTGATGCGTGAAGACGATCGACTTTTCGTGTCAACAATGCGAGCTGAAAATCTCCATATATGATGCCATAAAGCAACATGATAGTCCGAGTATGAAGAGTGTCATTCAATCACTCATGTTTCTTGTGCTCGCCAAATCTCGAGCTGGATGTGAACCGTCCGGTTGACAAGGGTGCTAGAAAGAAAAGATGGACTCGGCATGGAACTCCGAGTGTCTTGTTCAAGTTTGGTGAGGCCACTTCCATACTCGGTGGTGGTCTCGGTCAATGAAAATATCGAGGCAAGCATAGATTTGGGAAGAGGTCACGCCAAATCGCCGATTGATCGAGGTTAGTATGGGTCTAGCTAAAGACATTTAAATTTAGCACTTGTTGGGAGGTAACCCAATGTTTTCTTTTGTTTTTTGTTTTCGTTTTATTTTGCTTTCTTTACGCTTGTTTTGTTTTGGCTTTTCGTGTTTGGGTTTTGTGTGTCTGCTTTTGTGGGTTGATTTGAGCGACGAAAAGCGGCCGATGATGAGAATTCACTACTACAAAACCACTTTCTCTATTACCTTATAGACTACGCTTTTCGTGAAAAGCATAGTCTATGTGCTAATTTTTCAAGTATAGACTACGTTTAACAAAAGCGTAGTGTATGTGCGTAGTCTATAGTGGGTATAGACTACGCTTAAAAAGCGTAGTGTATGTGCGTGTTTTTAATAAAAAGCGTAGTATATGTCATAAATTAAAAAAAAAAAGACGTGAGATTCGAACTCATGACGTGAGTTTATTAACATATCACTTAACCATTTTCATCAACAATTCAACATCTCTCATACCGGACTTTATTTATATTTATATTATGTGGAACTCGAATTTACATAGGATTCTATGTAAATTGAAATTGAATCGAAACCCTCACTCACTCGTCCATAGTGCGACTCAGGGGGGAGAGCAAGATATGGCGGAGGTTTGAAATCGAAACCCTCACTCACTCGTCCCACGTGCGACTCCGGGGAGGAGAGGAAGATATGGCGGAGGTGCTGGTGGCGACGCCGGAGGAAGAGAAGCAAGCCGTTAGAGACATTCTTTGTCACATGAAGCCCGCACTAAAGTCGGCGACACTTTCTATTTAATCACCAGAGGTAATTTTTCCTTCTAGTCTTAAATTTTGAGCGTTTTTCGCAATTTTTGTTGGGGCGGAGATCAGAGATCCGTGTTGAGAGGTCTGCGTGTATGTTTGGCATTTTTGTATGGTGATTTTTGGTATTATTGGTAACCTGAGAGGATAGGGTTTTTTTGTGTGGATCTTGCCTTGGTGACTGTAGTTCTTTGTTTTCGGCTCTGTTCAATTTATTAGGCTTTTATTTGAATTTTCTTTTAGGGTTGAATGTGATTGCTTGTGGAGTAGATGAATGCAGAATCTCTAGCTAATTCATTGTTTGAATTAGCCTTTTGTGTTTTGAGTGCCAAATTTGGCTGGATTTAAGGACTAAAGAAATAAAGTTGGTTTTTCTTTGTTTCGACTAAACATTCAGGAATATTGCACACTTGCATTTAATTTAGTCTTGTTTCGGAAACTCAGATCTTAGTGCTGTAAGGTCCATGATGTATTGTGCTGCAAATGATAATAAAATCTATAACTACAATTGAAGCAAATGTAATAGATGTTTGTTCTACCATATAAATTTTATCCATGGTAAGACACAAATGAGATGGATGCTAGTATGTGCTAATGAGGAACAATCACTATCTGAAAAGTGTTGGAGAATAGACCTCTTGAAGACGACGAAATCGGGAAAGGCCAATACACAGGTTGGATCTCTAAATAGACATCTGAATCTCTACTTGACTTGAAGGTTTTACTTGTCAACTTCTAAGTGAAGAGGTATTCGATTTTTCAAGGGGTGAAATGACTCAACAGAAAATTAAAGAATTGAAACAATCTTTAAACAGGTAATCATGTGAACATATTTCATTAACTTCTATCTCAAGCGCCCAATATCAGGCATGTATGATTTCTTAGTTGCACGTATGCATCCTGATCCCCATTCCTTTGGGTGAAGTTCTCCTGGTAGTTTGGCCTGCATTTTGGGGTGTGTGTGTGTATATTTTATGTATAGCTGCTATAACTCCTCCTCTTTTATGTCTTAAAATCTTGATTCTTTTAATTCCTTTTTTTGTCCTCAGTGAATTCCAACTCATTCATGAGTTATGCTTGTACGTTTTGTCTGCATCTCACAGAGCTGAACTCATCAGGGCTACTTTGGCCACATTACATGCTTTCCTGTCCTGGATTCCTTTGGGCTATATATTTGAATCACCGCTGGTTTGTAGTCCTCCTCCTCCTTTTATTTGATTTCTTTATCAATGAAGGAATGGAAGTGTGATCTTCTGATCTGCCCCAGTGTCTTAGTTAGTGATATGATCTGGTTTGCTTAATTAACATTTGGTACTCACTGTTATGATTTATTTGGCAGCTTGAAACTCTATTGAAATTCTTTCCGGTGCCTGCATATCGCAATCTCACTGTTCAGTGTCTGACTGAGGTAGCTTCCTGCCCTTCACTTCTAACTGCTTCATAGATGGTCGGGGTCCAATTATATTGGTTGTGAATGAGCTGGTTTTCAGGTTGCTGCTCTTAGTTTTGGGGACTTCTACAACATGCACTACGTCAAAATGTATACGATATCCATGGTGCAATTGCAGGTAGTGAGGATAATGCTGCTCTTTTGTATGATCTTTATAGTTGTAACTTTATATAACCAGTTAGTTGGTTTGCTGATTGCTGTTGTGGCATTTTCTTGTGTATTAGGCGATCATCCCATCGACTACCAACTTTGTAGAGGCATATGCAAATGGCAATAGTGAGGATCAGGTGAGTGCTTTGAATCTGAATTAAGTTTTGCTTGTATCTTATTGATAAAAGGTGCAAACCCCCCGCCCCAAGGTTTATATATACAATTTCCCCCATTTTTTTTTGTATATTATTAATTTATTATTACAAAAATACCATTTTTTAACGAAATCAAACAGTGGTTGACAGAATTCTTGTTTTTTTCTTCATTTTTTTCATCCTTTTCATTCCTAAGAACTTATGTTTGTTTTTGTATACTTTCCGATAATTAGAAACATAATTATACTACATGCCTAATATTATAATGTTTTATCATTATCAAATAATATCAAGTTTTAGGCTTGTAAATATGCTTTTAGGTCTAATTTTGGCAGTGGTGTTGTAGTTGCTATTTGCCTTTGTTCTTGTTTTAATAAGCAGGAAATTGTTCTTCGATTGATCGTTTATGGGTTTTTTTATTTGTTCTTTCCAGCAAAGCTCCTACTTGGTTGTCTAAATTTGCCCCGGCCGATGCTCTTGTGATGCAAGAGGAAGCTTGGAATGCATGCCCAAGATGTAAATCAGGTTTTGTTCTCTCTTTTCTATCCATGTTGTTATCTGAATCTGTCATGTCGTTTGAGTCATCTTTCATTCTAAAATGTGTTTGTCGTTTTTCATGTTCATGGCTGCGAATTTCAATCCAAAACTCGAGCAGTTATCAAGGTAAATGAGTACTGTAAGCTGTTTGGTTCTATATCCACTGGTGATGTTCCTGGAATCTAAAAACCTGCATGCAACTGTACAACTATATCCAGCTCACCCACAAAATTCCTCAAAAACCTACTAGTAATATTGACATCTACTGTTTTTAATTAACTTGTTCTCATTTCTTGTAAGATATTGTTGGTTTATTCTCTGTGTAAATGTACCCTTGCTTTTATGTATTGATTGATTAAATATTTTATATGCATCATGCTTGGGCAACTGTACAAAGTCTACAAATTAAAAAGAAATAATATTTATTCTCGTGGTATGCATTGTTCTGCTCAAAATTTGTATCAGTTGAAGAGTTCACATCGATTAGACGAGAGAGTCTAATTTTCATTTATCAAATCACATTTGTTTTATGTTGGATTTCTATACATCTACATGTTGCTAATATTTGATATTTTAAAAGTGTCAAGACAACCGATTCCAAGAATGCGGGTTCTTCAGACTATACTTCATGAAAGATATAATTGAAGAAGTTATGAAGAAGGGTTCCATTTCTTTACGCTCACATGTAAGATAAACATTTTATTTCTTTAATATAATCATTTTTTCATACAAGAGTGCTAATATTCTATTTTGAATTGTTAATAGTTTCAAAATCGCCTTACTCAAAGGACATTGATGAAGTTCGCGTTGAATGGGCAAATTTCATGCTTCTTCACATATAGTCTTGTGATGTTTTAGTTGTAAGTTATCGATCTTTGAATTATTTTGTCTTGTGATATGTGGGATACGGTCTTATTGTTTTGTTATGTGATGTGCATAGTATTTTCAGTATAGGATTTTGTAAATGTAATGAAAAGCAGTATCAGATATTTTTGTATAGTGATTTTGTAGGCGTAATGAAAGCAGTTGTATATTTTTGAATAGTGATTTTGAACGTAGTCGCAAGTATATTTTAATCTCGTTTGCTTGTGCGCTATTAATTGTATTGTGTTTAAATAAAGAAATTAACTACGGTTGAAATTGAAAACCGTAGTTGTTATTAAATCGACTACGGTTGTAATAGAAAAGCGTAATAAATTTGGCATTAAAACCGTAGTAAATAAACTCAAAACCGTAGTTAATACATATAGACCACGCCTGAAAGCGTAGTGTATGTGCGAAATTTTGAAGTGATGCGGGGTATAGACCACGGCGTAAAAGCGTAGTCTATGTGCGGCGTGTAGTCTATGGTGGGTATAGACTACGACAAAAAGCGAGTGTATGTGCGAAATTTTGTGTAGTTCTGTCGACATAGACTACGCGTGAAAAGCGTAGTCTGTGCAAAAGCGTAGTCTATGGTGGGTATGACTCACGCTCGCAGTGGTGTATGTGCGAAATTTTGTAGTTCTGTGGGGTATAGACTACGCGTGGAAAAAGTCTAGTGCGGCGTGAGTCTATGGTGGGTATAGACTACGCCGAGAAAGCGAGTGTATGCGCCGAAATTTTGTGTAGTATGCCCAGATAGACTACGGCGTGGCGTAGTCTATGTGAGAAAAGCGTAGTCTATGGTGGGTATAGACTACGCAAAAAAGCGTAGTGTATGCGCGCCATTTTTCTCTACACCACTTTTCTCACACTACGAAACACATACACTACACATAAAACGCGTAGTCTATCTTGATTTTTAGTAGTGATTGTTTTATTAGAAAATTTATCAGAATCGATTTTGTGAGAGAAGCATTTTATGACCATTGTGAGCATCGAGCCTTTGAGAACTTGATCACACTTTGAAACCCGTGAGACTTGAGCTTTTCGTGTCATAATTCTTCGCCTTGTTTTTCTACGTGTGAATAGTTTGAAATAACATGTGTTTCTCTAGAACTTGTTCCGTTCTTTTCGAGGTTGCATTGATGTGCTTAAGAATTATGAGATGATATTAGGCATTCTTTTCTTAGCCTATACACTATCCAAACACTAACCCGTTATTTTATTATCCTTTGACGAGCCCGCTTGAGCCTACCTAATTCTTTCATATAGCCGTGGGTGGGTTATGTTGTTAGTGTAATTTTGGATTGCTTGAAATTGAGGGTCGAGAAAAGAAAGGAAAGAAAATAGATGATGAGGAGTTGATTATAAAAATAGTTGCTTACCCATATAAGTTCAAATGAAAAAAAAAAAAAGTTGGTGCAAGTGTGTGAAAAGAACATAAATGGGTAAGAGTTAAATAGATTGAGACGATTATATCACTTATATGAAAATTGTGGAATTCTTAGAAAAAATGACTTGGTTTGGAGATTTGAAATATAGTATTAAAGTTTGGGAATTATGTCTTATGATACTTATGGTGTTTTTCATTATGGGATTATGAGTCATTTAGCCTAAATATATCCTACCTTACCAAAGAACCTACATTATAACCTTTTATAAGACCTTTTTGATCTTAGTTCTTGAGCACATATTTGAGCAATGGAGAATTAGACGATTTGCAAGCCTATGGTAGATTCCATGTATTTTTAAACTTTGAGAGTATACACATCCTCCTCGATACGCTTGAGTGTTTGAGTTTTCTTATATATATATCCATGTCGTGAGGATTCAAGTTTGAGAAGGCTTCAGGCTTATGATGTTTATGATGTATCGAGTTTAATGAAAGACGTTGTAATTTGATTCATTTGAATGGCTCATGGCTCTCGAGGCTTATTGTTTTGTCGTTCGACTCTTTGCCTATCTTTAATCGCTCTCCTTTGTTCCGATTTGTTTGAGGACAAACAAAGGTTAAGTTTGGGGAGTTGATGCTCATTTTACCGATTTATAAGGCCATATTTGTTTCGCTTATAATTGATAAGTGATCTTTGAGCTGTCTTTTGATATATTTATGTTTACCTTGGAAGATATTATGCGTGTGTGTTTCATGTCATTTTAGTATAGGTTTTGATGTCAAAAAGGTAGATCACGATAGAGAGGAATCAATAGCCCACCGCGAGCTCGTGCGGAAGAACTGCTTGAAAACGATGTTGAATATGACGTAATGGATTTGAAAATATGGATGTGCAAAGTATACTATGTTGTAGAGCATCTCGATAGAGTCCGAGGCGCAAACGGATCGCACCGGAGTTCGGACGAGAGAGACGGAGCTTAAACGCGGTCGCCGCAGGATTACGCCTCGCGATCCGTGATCGCGACCTTTGGTCGCGATGCCGGGTCGCGAGGGAGGCCGGAATTTCAGAAATTTTTGTGACTTTCGCGAGTTTCCTTCGCGAGAAAAGGTGGCTAGCGTGTTGCGAGGCCCTAGGATTATATATATACATATTGGGCGACAATTTGAGGCGGCGCACACACGAGAGTTTAACGTCAATGCAGAATACTTTTTTCAATTCTTTTTCTTTGTCACGTTCTTTTTCATTCCAGTTTAATAAATAGATTAGTCTTGTTCAGTTTTCATTCGAGTTTATTTCTTCCGTTTTATTTTGATTCGAGTTTTATTAGTTCAGACTTAGTTTCAAATTCAGTTTTGCTTTCGGATTCAAGCGCTATAATTGTTCTTCGTGGATCCCTACGGTTTTATCTTTCTATCTCAATTTATGCTTTATTTATTTATTTATTGTTTTGATAATTTAATTATGCGTAGCTAAATTCCGTATTGATCCTAGGGTTTGTATGTCTGACTAGATTCGTATAATTTATCTGTTGATACTGTTTGCCGTCCCTTCATGATTTATAAATCTCGACTTTAATTTCATGTGTTGGTATCTCGATCAATATCTATGCATGCTAGTTATGTGATTAATGTCTGCGGAATTAATTGCATAGTCGATATCTGGAGTTTATAATACGCTTTTACCTTGAGACCGAGCGGAGATAGGTGGTAGAGGAGGTTATATCTTTGTGTGCTTTGGTAATTAGCTTACTTCTCTCGAGACCCGACGGAGATAGAGTTTAGTTAACCCACTACTATAGGTTGTCCCGACGGAAACTATAGTTACATTTGTGATCCTTCATCCGAATGTGGATTAAATTGGTAAATGATTAATAGGTTAATTGTGTGAATCTGGTTAGGTTAAGTACATCCTGTGGTCGATCTTTCATATCGGTTTATTCCTTATTTATTTTACGAGTCTAGTTTTATAATATCATCTCGATTTTGTTGCCGGATAATAATAAAGATTACGTGTTAATTAATTGATGTGTTCTCGAGTCAAATTCCTGTGGATACGATATATATACTTGCTGTTTTACTATCATTTATTTGGTAGGATTATTAGCGATCAATAGATCACGAAGATTTATGCTGATGTATCACTTTGCTGAATGAGTGTATTGTGCACCACCCGGATTCGAATCCGATGAGAAACAAAAATTCAAATAATGTTTTTAGGACAGTAATTTTCATGAAGAATGCATTGTTCTCACGTTTGTATGATAACAAAGGTTTTTATAACAAAGAGAGGGAGAGAATGGATCATGTAGAAAATAAAATTATTTGTAAGAAATAAGAATCAATCTAAGCCAATGATTTAGTAAATCAATTAACAATATTAATTTACGTTGTGCCACAATTCATAACTATATATGCTACATTTTAAATTGGTTGGATTAATTAAAATTTTTGATAGTAATTATGTTCCTTGATTTTAGGGATTTATTGTAATCTAGTTTGTGTAACAATAAATTGAGCAAGTATGTTATAAATGTGTTACAGATTATATTATGCATGCGATAATCAACATTCCATCTTCAATACAAAAAAAAAAGTACAACATTTCATTCGACGAATAATGTAACATTTTCATTATATATGTGCAACAAATTTATTCAATATGTGCTATATTTTGTGAAGATTTGGAAGAGGATGATGAATCCCTATAATTAAGGAAGGTGACGAGATTTATGGGATGATGATGTATTTCTTTTTATATCATTTTTATGTCTTATACGTAAATCACAATAAATAATTGTTGGCATCATCAATTAATTTCAACTTAATTTGGATCGTAAATTTTGGTTTGATCTATGGTTATGATATATTCTTATTTCTAATCATATAAACATTCTCATCGTAACCATCCCATATATATATATATATATATATATATATATATATATATATATATATATATATATATATGTGTGTGTGTGTGGATTGGTTATAATGAAAACTACTACTTAGATAAGAACTAAGAACCAATAACTACCATTAGATTGAATAAGATTGGACGACTCATAAATATTTAATGATAAAAATAGTCAAATCACTAAATTTTTATTATTTGGATCTTTCATATTCTATTCTTCGTTGTTCGTATAATTTATGTTGTTGTTCATGTAATCTTAGTTCTTGTGCATGCTATCACATTCCAATTCATTGTTATGTTTATGTAATTCATGTTGTTGTGCATGTAATCGTAGTATTAATCTGGATATATGAGAATAGTCAACGTAAATGAACATATAAAATTCTTTGATTATACGACTAAATGGTTACCATTAAAATTTAAGGATAATAATAATTTATAATTAATATTGACCATTAAATTATAAAAAATTGATGAATCATATTAATTCTTAATTCTAAAAAAAAGTTAAGAGTTCGTTTAGAAGACATGCCTCGCTTTCTAGCATCATGAGTCATGCATGAACGATAATAGAGTTCACTTTTAAATTATCTGTCTACTCATTGTACTCATCAAGCTACAAAATCCAACTGACCATGTGTTATAATTCTTTTTGATATTATTTATAATAGGTATACAAAAATTATGTTAAATAATATTTTAAATAATTGACATTCAATAAGTATTTTTTGTTACTGGTGTTAGATAATATGATGGTGGTGTTGGTGGAGGCTAAGCATCCTTTCTCACTTCTTGATTGGGGGATTTAGCCCTTGTTTTGTTCATGTTAAAATAATGTTTCTGATGGGATATGGCCCAACCGCTCAGGTCCAATGGTAGGCCCAAGTGAACTAGGCCTGACCTAATGGACAACCCTACGCGGTTAAGCCTGAAGCCCAACATCTAAACCCTATTCAAGACCAAATCGAAGAAGAGATATTGAAGGAGATATTCAATGATCAAGATATAGAAGGAGATCGGATCCCAAGGCGAGGATCCAAGACAATCTTTAGAGATCCACAACATGTATAAATAGAGGTTAGGTGAAGGTAGAAGGGTTAACAACTATTCAATACTAGAGCTTTCAACACGCTCATTGTAATCCGACATAGTGAAAATATTGAGGAATCACCTCCGTGGGCGAGATCTTATTCTTGATCGAACCACGTAAAAGCCTCTCGTGTTCTTTATCGCTTTACAAATCTCGCACACAAGATTTATCATTGGCGCCTCGTGGGAACTCGAACAAAAGCTTCGCTTTTTACACAAAATCAATGGCAAGAACTCGCAAATCCTAACACCGCCGGTGGTGCACGCAACGAACGGATGGAAGACTCGACCAGTGTACGGTACGTACGAGGAAAAGAAATCGCCGCCACCAACAACAACATAACGCCCGAGGTTACATAGAAACCCCGCTTATACACCCTCGTGACCGCCTCCCACCGAAGAGGAAGAAGTCGACTCAACACCGTGAACAAGCGGTTCACGGTCTCACGAGGTCTCGCGAGCCGTGTCCAATTCCTCAACGCCAACATCGCCAATTCGAACTTCTCAACCGAAGGCAAACGGAGCGGCGCCTCAAGAACGCCCGGACTGGTAGTCACGGGCGCCGAGGTCGCTCGCCTCCGAAATAATCAACGCCACTCGCACGATAGCCCGTAACGCCACCTCGCACGTCGTCCGGTTGATCACCTCGACAGACAACCGCAATCATTAGCCCCGGATCACCGCTGAGTCGGCCACCCTGCACAACTACCGAAGTCGCTCACCTCGACACCGTCCGGAGCCGAACAGGATAGAAGAGAGAGAGGCGGAGTAGATCTCCTCATCAAAGAGACGACAAAGGCCGCTACCGTCTCCCACCCTCCAAAAGAGACGGCAACGAGCTACCGGGTTCGGCCGCACGGACGATTATCTCCCCTTCTCGAGGAAATCTCGATACGCCTTTGCCCCAACGATATCGGGCATCCAACATCGCCGCACGATGGCCTCGGGGATCCCTCCGACTTCGCTTGCCTACACCACCAACACGAGAATCAAGGAATGGAAGATTTTCACATGTGCAAAATCTTCCCGAGGGTCTTGGTCTCCAACGCCCGACGCGTTGGTTCACCTCTCACCGCCGTAACAGATACACAGCCTTCAAGGATCTCATGGATCGGTTTAAATAGCGCTTCTACCGTAAGATGCCACCTCAAAGAACCATCGTCCGACCGCCACCATCCGCCAAGGACTAGACGAGACGATGTCAAATTTCATCTCTCGGTTTATCAAGGAGTCCCTCAAAATTGATGAAAGTAACGATCTCTAAATCATCAATGCGTTCAAAAAAGGGATCCGACCGGCGACCGAACAAAGAGATCACCAGGGAAAAGCCGAAGAAGGCGAGTAGCCTCTGGACCCTGGTCGACAACTACGTCAAAAGGGACGAGTCGGGTCGCAAGAAGAGAGAGACCTAGGACGAGCAGAAGGTCGAGAGGAAGAAGCCGGATGATCGGGAAGAGGCACCGATCGCGAAGTGCTTTCGATAGGATCAAGAAAGGCCCGATCAATCCAGCATCGACCTCGGCTAAACCTCGGCGCAACGCGCCTCATCCGCTCAAATCGATGGCGGAAATATTTGAGCTCCACGCTGAGCTCTTCCTGAAACCCCCTCCCACAAAAGGAGGATCCAAGAAGAGGTCGACAGACAAGTATTGTGATTACCACCAAGGGTATGGTCACAATACCGAGGATTACAGAAACTTGAGTTCGCAGATCGACGAGCTCGTTAAAGGAGGGGCGCTTAAGAAGTACCTCGGCCGACCTGAGTTGGGGAATAAGAAGCGCAGAGGAAAGAATGGAGGTGGCAACAACTGCGGGCCGACCTCGACGATGACACAACCTGAAGATGACGAGGACGATGGTCCCGACGCAATGGAGCAAGTCTACGCCATAACCGGACTGCCCATAGGTACGACGAGATCGCTGCTGAAAATCGAAGTTTCGAGACCGATCCCCGAGGAGCCAAAAAACAAACGACTCCGGGACGGTGAGAGCATCGTGTTCTCGAATGATGACCCAGTGCCCAAGATCATGCCCCACCAAGACGCCATTACTATACAAGCCGTGGTGGGCAACAAGAACGTCCACAGGGTCTACATCGACATCGGTGCCTCTGTCAGCATCATTTTCCAAAGCCGCCTAGACAAACTCGAGGTGGGAGGGTGATAAACGCATTTTACACGCTTATAGTTGATATTTCAAGATGAGTTTAGCTCGCTTAATGTGCGCTTATGTATCGTTTCTTAATGTTTCATCTATTTCTAGAAGATATTGCTCTTGGGTGTTATTTTGGTGTTTTGTAGGTTTATGTGTTGAAAATCGCAAGGAACGAAGCACGAACCAAATGAACAACTGCATTGTTTCTAGCGACCCACTTGGCGGTCGCCAGCTGGTCATGAGCAAACCAATGAGCGCCTGTAAGAGCCATGCCGTGACCTCGTGCCCGCGGCGAAGCCTAGCGCCGAGAACTCATCGGACGACATGACCACTTCATAATTGCTAGCGACCGCTAGCCATGGCCATGAGCCAACCAAGCTGGCGCAAGAGGCGATCATGGCGAGAGGACCCATGAGACTTACCTCGCGATCGCACCTAGCGATCGCGAAGGGTGGTCGCGAGACGGCGCGCGTATGGAAAATTAGGGTTTGGGGTGTGCCTATATATGGCAACACCCCGCCCCCAAGACACCCTAGACGCCGAGCACTGCTTTTATTCGCTTTCCCGTTTTATAGCTTTAAGTCTTTAATCTTCCTTAGTTTAATTCTAGTTTTGTTTTACGTTGTTTTAGTTTAGTTTATCGTTGCTATCGATCGGAACGTTTTGTCCGATCGTTTTCGTCGCTTTCCGCTCGCTCGCTTGGGATTGGATTCAAGACCAACCATTGTTCATCCGACGCCCATACGGGTTTATATATTTAATTACTGCTTTTATGGTTAAATCGTATTTCATTCCGCTTATTATGTCTCGCTAGTTTTCCGCTCTAATCTTGTGGTTCGTATGATTCGATCCTATATGTTGTGATTCCCGCTATTGTTATTTACCTTCCGGCATTGATTCATGATTCGATTGTGCTTATTTATATGTGTTGATTTCGATCAATCTTGATGCATATCTAGTTGTCGGTTAACGACGAATCGTATTAATTGTCAATCGTTATCGAATGCATGATACGAATGAGCCTCGAGTCGTGAATCGAGATAGGACATTCGTAGGAAGCATATTCTTAGTGATCCTTTTGAGTTGCTTATTTCTCCAGAGACGAATCGTGATAGGGAGAATTAGTAATCAACCGCCGCAATTGTCGAATCGAAGTTGTTGGTTATATATATGATCTTCCGCCTATGTCGGATTAAAACGGTTAATAATAAGCGGGATAAACATCGTTGTGGATAGGATTGGTGCATCCTAGGTTAGTCTTTCTTCATCGTTATCTTCGTGTTTTTATTGTTATTTTTATATTTCGCTTGGTTACCTTTGCTTTGGATTAAATTCAAGCCCTAAAACCTCTCACCCTTTATCCGTGGTTTCAATAATGATGAATAATCGTTGAGCTAGCTTCTATGTTTTCGTGAGACAATCTCTGTGGATACGATACTTAACACCCTATCATTACACTTTTACGTGTGAAAAGGGCGATCAAATTTTGGCGCCGTTCACGGGATTGTTAAGATCACATAGAATAATTTGACGATTTGGATTTATTAATTCAAGTTATATATATATATATATTATATTTATTTATTTTGTGTCTAAATTCTCTCGCTTCTCGTGTGGTTTATGCGACAAGATCTCGGGGACCTCCGAAATATTATTAGATCCCGAGATCGAAAGCTCTCAAAGGAGAAGAGGACGAGAGAGAGACGAGTGCAATGGCGACCAATCCATAAGCAGGGGCATTCCTCCGCAGCAAGTTGCGTGATGCTAATGACTTTGCAGAGATGCAGCGTCGATGGCGAATATGGAATCATTGTCCTCGCTCCTGAGGAAAGACCTCAATCACATGTACCGACATCCCACCGGTCAGTTCCAAGGAGGCGGTTGGGGCCCGCACGTGAGATGCAAACAATTTCGAGCTCAAACCGCCCCGATTAGTATGGTCCAAGGAGAGCGGTTTGGGGAGGAGTCACGGAAGACCAATGCGCATCTCGAAACATTTTCGATATTTGTGACACCATCAAGCAGAATGGGGTGCCACAAGACACGATCCGGATCAGATGTTCGGTTTCATTGCATGACGGTGAAAAGATTCGTTAAAGAGTTTGGACCGAGTAGGATCGACACTTGGGGAAACTTTGAAGTTTCTTCAAATACTTTCCGGGAAAAAGCGTTAGAAGATCATCGCCAAATCTCTCATTTTTGCCAAAACCACGACGAATCATTATTCGAGGCATGGAGAGATTCGAGGTCTATTGAGACGATGTCCACAACATGGGTTCTCCAGGAGCAACAAATAACTTTCCGCCTACGGTGGGTGATATGGCAGATGAGGAGCATGGTGGATGCGTCGTGGGTCGCTTATCGAACCGGTCGACGAGGCAAGCCCGACAGAAGAGATGGCGCCAACAGCTATCAATGGCCAACGAGAGAACGCCATCGCTCAAAGCATTTCTTGTTGAGAGTGATTCAAAATATGACGATCTCATGAAGAAGTTCACTCTTTTGAAGAGTCGATTGAGATGGAGAACGCCACCACATCAATCGAGGAGTCATTCAATTTCCAACAACCTTCAAGAAGCTTCAATATTGTAATTGATTCAAGAGCCGAGGAAGCCAAGTCTCAAGACATGATGCAGCAGTTGGTTGTAGGGCAACCAACAATTGGCAACGAATCAAAATTGCTCATCAAGCAACACCGCAAAAGATAAATCATTTGGAGTCCCTTTGACGGCTATGGGGAAGCACATAAAGATGTTAGAGAATCAAATTGGTCAAATAGCCGCAAGTGAATGCACTTCGTAAGACGGGCCAATTTCCGAGTAACACGGAGGTGAACCCAAAGAGTCAATGATTCGCCATTCGAGACGAGGGGAGGACGAGCCTACCCGAGCCCCACCGAGGAAGAAGAGCATGATAGCACATCGACGTTAGAACTTCGCGATCGAAGCTCGCGATCACGAGCCCTATCGCGAACCATCCGTAACTTTTTCCTCGAAGCCCGCGATCGAGCGCGCGTCCGCGCACTCCAACCGCGAGCAATCGTCGAGCACATGGCCGAGAAATCATGAACTCGCGCTTCAAGCTTCGCACGCGAGGAAGGAGTCAGGCACAGACTCCTCGCGACCTACCCAATGGTCGCGAGGTCGACGCGAGCAACCCCGTAGCAAATCGCCACGCACACTCCTCCGGTCCGTTTCCGAGTCGACTTGTCAAGTCGAAATATGACGAGTTTGCTCGCTTCAAAGAGGTTTTCGAAAGTTGAGATAAATTTGCCTCTCTTTGAAGTTACTGCGAAACATGCGGCCACATGAAATTCTTAAAGACGCATTGCAAGCAAGAAGAAACTTGGGAAATTCGAAAATTTCCTATCCAAGAATGCGTGCCGTCTTGCAAAGGAAGCTCCCTCGAGCGAAGGATCCGCGGTTTCACGTTAGAGTGAGAGATCGCCGAGGCGTAATTTTCCAAATGTTTTGTGCGATGCGGGGCGAGCATCAATCGATGTCGTTGAGCGTATTCAACAGGCTACACCTAGGAAAGATGAAGCCGACGAAGATTTCAGCGATGATGGTGGCCGGTCGATCACATATCAAAAGGTATCGTCGAAGGCGTGTTGGTAAATTGAGGATTTTGTTTTCCCGCCGACTTTGTTATTTTAGATATTCGAATTCAAACAACAACCACTAACTGGTAGACCTTTCCTAGCAACCGGTCGTGCGTTGATTGATGTGCGGAAGGCAATCTCACGTTTCGTGTTAACGATGAGGAGCTCAAGATTTCTATATACGACGCCATCAAGCAACACGACGTTGGAAGCCGGAAGATTCTTCGCTCGATCATGACTGCCTGCCGCGCCGCGACACGTCCCATGCTTAGAGGATACTCGACCGATTGAGGAAGCTGCGAGAAGAAAGAAGTGGACTCGGCATGGAACTCCGAGTGTTTCATTCAAGTTTGGGGGGGGCCACTTCCATAGTCAGTGGTGGTCATCCGTAAATGCGAAGTTTATGAGGTCCCACAAGTCGGGAAAGATGTCTATTGCTACTAAAGCGCCGATTGACGAGGTTAGTGATGGTCACAGCTAAAGGCGTTAAAGTAAGCACTTGTTGGGAGGTAACCCAGCGTTTTCTTTGTTTTTGTTTTCTTGTTTTGTCGTGTCTTTCGTTTGTGTTGCTTTTGTCGTGTTTCATTTTTCTTTTTGTTTTCGGTATACGTCGATCAACGAGTTAAGTGAAGTGTGTTAATCCATGTGGCCAATGACGATAGAAAATTTTTGTGAAGTTTAATGATAAGTGCACATGATATGTTAGAAAATGACGCATGAATGACGTGAGATGGCTTGAAGCTTGTTTTTCACCATTTGCTTAACCCGTGAGACTTGAGCTTCTTCAGATAAACATCTTGATCTGATTTCTTTTAATCAGTGTGATATCATGCATGTGATTATCTTCTAGAACTTGCCGTTCTCACGTCGAGAGGCGCAATATGTATTTTGGATTTGGAAAGGATAAAGGCCATCTTTGTTAACCACATATTCACCCAAACACTAACCCGATGTTATATACCATTTGTCGCCTTCTTTGAGCCTTTATTAGACTTTGTCTTTCGATTAACCGGATGATAGGAGGTGAGGATGGATATGGGAATCAAAAAGGGGTTGAAAGTGTGATGTAGTTATGATGAGAAAAGTTTCGTATAGAAAAAATACATCCGTGATGAATAATAGTACCTTTGTTGTGAAGATAAACCCTATAAGCTCTAGAAAAGAAAAGAAAAGAAAAGTTGATGGATTCACTATGAGTGTTGAGCATAAAGGGTCTTTAATCAAAGTATAGGTACCTTATGAGGCATAAAGCGTCAATTTAGCACGTTGGGAAAGAAGAGAAAATGGACAAAGTCCATATGTGTCGAAATATATAAATGGTGGTGCTTGGGTTTACTTGAGTCACTTAGCCATATATTATCCTACCTTAACCAATGTGCCTACATTATAACCTATCAAAAGACCTCTTTGATCCTTATTTGAACATATTTGACGCGGTGGAGATGTTAGAGAAACAGCAAGCCTATGGTAAGATGTTGCATTGTATTGATCGTTGAGTGTATACACGTCCTTAATTTCTTTATGAGTTTGAGTGTATCCTATATATATTACGCATACGCCTTGTGAGGTTGAAATAAATGAGTTTTGCCCTCGATAGTTGTTTGTGTTGAGTTGGCTAACGCCGTCATGTGCGCTAATGTTTTTGAGCGTTAATATGTTTTGAGGCTTATAATGGTTATCCTCTTTGCTACGCTCGTTGATCTTTCGTTTGTCTTTCATTCGCTTTTGTTTGAGGACAAACAATGCTTTAAGTTTGGGGTTTGATAAACGCGCATTTTACACGTTTATAGTTGATATTTGAAGATGAGTTTAGCTCGTTTAATGTGCGCTTATGTATCGATTCTTAATGTTTCATCTATTTCTAGAAGATATTGCTCTTGGGTGTTATTTTGGTGTTTTGTAGGTTTATATGTTGAAAATCGAATGGCTCATGTTTATAAGTTCAAATGAAAAAAAAAAAAAAAGTTGGTGCAAGTGTGTGAAAAGAACATAAATGGGTAAGTAGCTAGTGCATTGAGATGATTATATCACTTATATGAAAATTGTGGAATTCTTAGAAAAAATGACTTCTTGGTTTGGAGATTTGAAATATAGTATTAAAGTTTGGGAATTATGTCTTATGATACTTATGGTGTTTTTCATTATGGGATTATGAGTCATTTAGCCTAAATATATCCTACCTTACCAAAGAACCTACATTATAACCTTTTATAAGACCTTTTGATCTTAGTTCTGAGCACATATTTGAGCAATGGAGAATTAGGCGATTTGGTGCCTATGGTAGATTCCATGTATTTTTAAACTTTGAGATTATACACATCCTCCTCGACACGCTTGAGTGTTTGAGTTTTCTTATATATATATCCATGTCGTGAGGATTCAAGTTTGAGAAGGCTTGGCTTATGATGTTTATGATGTATTGAGTTTAATGAAAGACGTTGTAATTTGATTCATTTGAATGGCTCATGCTTCGCCTGGGAGGAAGAACACCATGTCACCTTCATCTAGCTGAAAGAGTACCTCGCCGGCCTGCCCACACTGTCCGCCCCGAAGAAGGCGAGCTCCTTTCTTTATATCCGCCACCTCGGACGAGGCAATCGGTCTGATCTTGGTGCGAGATGAGATCGGACGACAAATCCTATCTACTTCATCACCGAGCTCTCAAAGGACGGGAGACTAGGTACACCAACTTAAAAAAAATAGCGTTGGCTGGTGAATGCCAGCGACGTCTCCGACCTTATTTTCAAGCTCATTCCATCCGGCTTGATGACTTACCCACGAGACAAGTCTTGTCAGCGGACGATAGCCAAGTGGCACTGAGCTCGTGAGCATGACATCTTATACTCACCTGCCAGGCCATAAAGGGCATGCTCTGGCTGATTTCTGGTGAGGCCAAATTTACTGAGGTCGCCCCACCGAGATGTCACTCCGACCTCCGCCTCACAACGGAGGAACCCACCGACCCCACCGATGGGCGTTGGCGGATGTATGTGGATGGGGCTTCGTGCAAAGCAGTGGCGGGCAGGCATCTTGCTCATCGCCCGAAAAAACAAAGTGACCTATGCTTGGTTTTCCTTCCCGACCACAAATAACGAGGTGGAGTATGAAGCACCGATCTCAGGATCTGCCTCGCAAAGGAATTGAAAGTGGAAAAGATCCAAATCTTTGGAGATTTCCGTGTCGTGGTAAACCGGTCTTAGGAAAATACGAGGCCAAAGATGATCGAATGAAGCAATACCTGAGAAGGCTAAAGAGATCTCGACCTCATTCGGTATTCCACAATTCATCGCATCCCACGAGGAGAAACGGCCGAGTGACATCACGAGTAAATTAGCCGTCATCAACAAACCCACCGATGGAGGAAGTTCATTCGGAAGCATTATGAGCCCCACATCGGCATCATCATCGAGATAGAACCGAACCGGATGTCTCCTATAAAGGCATATCACGGAAGAAGGTGTATACCCTAGGATCGGCTCGAAGCTAAAAAGATGATGGTCAAATCGAAAGTACCTCACGCGAAGGCAGCCTCTCACGAAATCCTACCTTGACCCACTCCGAGATGCCTTGGGCAAGAGGCGGACTCACGTACTCAACGAGATTCACATGGGATCTTGTGGAAGCCACATCGGATCACGAGCTCTCTCAAAGAAGGCACTGAGGTCGTGGTATTATTGGTCCACCTCATCCAAGATTCAAACCGAGCTCGTCGGGAAGTGTCAGAAGTGCGACTTCACGCCACCGGTCAGCCGCCTCGGACCGACCTCGGTAGCCTACAAATTCCTTGGCCTTTTATGCAATGGGGAATCGACATTGTTGGTCCCTTCGACCGGCACCGGACAATTTCGTATTTGGTTGTAGCCATAGACTACTTCACAAAGTGGGTGAGCGAGCCTCTTTCAAACGTCACTGGCGAAGGATTGAGACATTCGTTTGGAAAAACATAGTTTGCCGCCGGCATACCACATGTCTTGATCTCGGACAACGGCACCGGTTCATCGATAGAAACTTCAAAGAGTGGTGTGAAGAGCTCGGATCAAACAACAGCTCACCTCGGTTGCACACCCACAAAGCGAATGATCGGATCAAGTGAAAAACCGCACGATCGTTCGAGGATTGAAAAGAGGTTAGATCGAGCTAAAGGGGATTGGGTTGAAAATATCCTCAAGTCCTCAGTGCGTGTAAGCACACCTCTGACTTCGCCGAGAAACACCTTCACTTAGTCTACGGCACCGGAGGGCCGTCATACCAACCGAGATCGGCGCGCCGAACCCACGTCTCTTCACTTCAACCAAAGACGACAACGAGGAGAACCTCTGGTCAACCTTGATGCTCTAGAAGAAAAGCGTGAGCTCACGAGCCCGTTTTCGATGCTCTTTAGGGTAGTCCTTGCCCAGAAAGAGTACATTTGTGTGTTCTTTGCGTGTGTTTGTGTGCGGGAGGACACGCTTGGGATGTTGCGGTTGGGGTGGACTTTGGGCAAGATCAAAGCCACCTTCCATGAGAGGTAAAATCAAGACTATCTTGGCAAGGTATTCGACATCTTGCAAGACACCGACCGCATGGGAGCTGAGCACGATCAACGCAGTGACATGAAGTCAAGAAGGTAATCAACACGAGGAAGAGAGGTGAAAAGGACGAGGGAGATGCGGGGGACGGAGGGCGGTCGGGATGCGGTTGGGGATGGACGAGGACTCGCGGACTTGCACGCAAATGGGAGATTACAGGCAAGATTCATCTCCGCACGCTGCGATTTTTGCCGAAAAGGAAGGTCAACCTGCGGTGCCGAGATGAGATAAATCTGCTGACTAAAGCGGAGGAGCTCTTGTCGGGGTCAGAGCGAGGCAGTGCCGACCTCACCACCGCCGTCTCGAGATACGCACGACCAAGCTAAAGGGAGTTTACTTAGGCTCCCAACACAAGACAACTCCACATAACCTGAGAGACGGCATTCACAACATTCGTGGGTGGAGAGCATCAAGTCCGAATTCTCTCAACTCTCTTTATTTCTCTTGCATTTCATGAGCGATTGGTGAGGAAGAAACAAGTCCTCTGGCAAACAATTTATATTATGTATTTATGACCTCTGCTTGAGCAAGCGTCATGTGGAGAGAATGCTTTGATTACGTTTGATTTTCTATTCAAGTATGGTTTCGATTATGTTCTTGTTTATTGCTTTTATGTTTATATCGATTATGAGTGAGTAGTCGAAACCATGGTCGAAAGCGACGCCCTAGTCGATTAAGTCGTCATCTTGGTTATCGTCGAACATTTGAACATCGATTCTTGTTTTGTGGGTGTGTTTTGCCATGTATGTGAGCATCACTCGGGGCGAGTAATGAGCTAAGTTTGGGGTGTGATAACTTATAAAAGAGTTATTATATGACATTTTGATGATAAAATCCTTGAGTGAACCGGGTTCATTTGTTTATTTCGATGTTATGTTGTATGTTTTGTTATGTTTGCGTGTGTTTGTGTGAATGATTGAGTCGGAAGAAATCAAAGGGTTTTAATTGCTTTTAAGCGTTATTTAAATAATCATGGCATGTAGCGGGAACGGCAACAAGTCCGCCAAGTCCGGGCCAAGAGAACCGAGTCCAGTCAAGCTCGGGTTGAACGCACGCACAGACAAAGCCGAACTCGTGAGCGAGCTTGACTGGATGCACGGAAGGACCGAGCAGTATCTTGAAGAAATCGGGAGACAGTCGAGCTACAAAGACGCAGTCAACGCTCGGAAAAGTGAAACCGAGCTCAAGACGGCCGAGCTCAAGGCGGCCGAGGCTCAAGGCGTCCGAGCTCAAGACCTCAGAGCTCGGGATCGCCGAGCTCGTGAGTGGAACCGAACAGGGAGAAGAGAATGAGCCGAGCTCGCAACCATTCGAGCTCAAAGATTGAAAAGTTCAAGCACGAAGGCGACCTCGAGGCGACACTCGTGGCGGTCGGGACTCGTGTAGTCGGACTGCGCCGAGCTCGAGGTGATGACCACAAATGAGATCGGAATTACAAGCAAGGTCGGGCCCACAAGAAAGTCGAGCTCAAGAAAGAAAAGAAAAAAGGCGATGCCGCGGTGCCGAGCTCATGAGCAGGACGGACCTATGAGTTCGGGCGAGATCTTCCTCGAAAGGGTAAGCTCGTTGATAAATCTAGTGTGCGAGATTTATGAGCTTGAAAAAACACGAGAGACTTTTCGTGGTTCGATCAAGAATAAGATCTCGTCCACGGAGGAGATGATCCTCAAGATGTTTACTATAATTCGATTCTGACAAGTATCTCAAAGGGCTCTAGTATTCATGAATTTGCTAACCCTTTACCTTCAATCTAACTCCTATTTATACACAAACGTAAACCTTGCCACGAATCCCTTGATTGGCGGGCTCATGATTCTCCCATAACCCACCATGATCTCCACCATTATTACCCATGATTTCTACTGTTACATCATTCCGTTACCCGTAATTATCGTCATTTAGGCGTAACGAGTAGAGCGTGAGAGGTTAGGCCCACTGCTTGGGGCCGCTATTGGGCACCGAGGTTGGGCCATATCCTATCATAGCCCCCAAAAGTCAAGGAATAGCCTTGCCGAGGTGAAGCGAGAGAATGTGCTTTGAGGAGGCGGATGTTCTTAGGTGAAGTTTCTGATGAAGGTTCTTGTCTCTTCTTTGTATGGCTCTCTTCTTTTTTTTTTTTTTTTTTTTTTTTTTTTTTAAAGGACATCGAGGTCCGACCGAAATACTCGCTGGTCCGGGGTGGACATGGGGCGACCGATGCCCGAACTCGTAATCGTTACGTGATTAGACTGGCGGAAGTCGAGGTCCGATGTCGGGAGGAGGTCGAGTGCGACCGAAATACTTCTACCGTATGAGGTCATGGGCGTGGTCAGATGTCCGAACTTCGATGTAATCATTACGTGATCGATCGGGCGTTCTCTTTCCGAGAGAGTACGCTATACGCCGCCAGCGGTAGTTGGGCATCAAAAGCGTGTGACGCTTGGCCACACATCCAATCGTAGATGAGCACGTGTAATAAACGAAACGGCAGATTTTAGGCGCCATTTATCCTATAAATAGGTCTAAAAGAGGCAACTGTTCACTTTCTCCTTCGACGTTTGAATCCAGAGCATAACCTTAGAAATTCAATTCCTCTTTCACACTTTGTCAAGAAATCGGAATTCCGCTCAGGAAAAGTAAGTATGTATTCTTCACCTTCTCATTCCTCTTCTCGCCTCGATAACTCCGGGTTCGGCCTCGGGTTCCGCCATCAAGATCCCAATGTAAGGGATTATATATGCCATAATCGCCTAGGTAACTCAATAGGACTTAGTTCTGGGTTTCATAGGTGTCTTCGGTATGGGATGGCATCGATTGGTGGGCGAGATCAACTTTGGCGATGGAGGAGCTTTTGGTGGTTGTTGAGAAATACCACATCCCGAGAGGATGCATGGTGGTGCTTGCCAAACCCAATGACGGTGGCGGCTCTCAGGAGGGTTTATTACCATTTTGTAGATGCCTTTAATAGTGGGCTTAGATTTTTGCCCCATTTTCCGAAGCCAGAGTATTTTCGGATCCCTATATGCCAACCCGACCTCCAATTCCATTAGGTCGGTTGAGCTAGGGTTGGTCTGTTATGGCATAGGCGAGGAGTTTTCTTCAAGTCTTGATGTTTTTAGCATCAAGTCTATGGGAGGAGTACACACTGTCACCTCGTCTCGAAGTTTAAAATAGCTTCCCATCAAAGGTATCCCACCGGCAAAATAGATACTTCTTCTCGGGCCGAGGGTATCCGAGGTATGAGTGGGCCCTGAGCGATGAAGGATGTGAAAATTAATCCCTGGCCCTATGGAGAAGTCATGAACGATATGGGCGAGATCCCATCGATCAATTATACCGAGGATGACTTGAACGACGTTTGGGAAAGTGTCTATAGGTCAAGCTCCAGATCGTGGTCCGATTTGGGCGAGGGCAACCTTCTTATCTTATTTCCTCCGTCTCGATTTTGTTGTGCTAATGAAATGCTCATGTTGTATGCCGATGCAGCCGGATCGAACTCTACCGCGAGAAGTCAATATGCCGATCTCTAGCGCATCCTCACGAGCAGAAGGAACCCGCGAGGAAAAGGCGAGAGCGAGTCCACCAACACCCGTGGTGGTGGGCATACGAAGAACTTAATAGGTCCTCGACAACCCACCCGGCGGAGATCGAGGTCCATGGCCGACCTCTGCCCGGCGTGTCGGCCGACTCTTATCCTTCCCAAAGGTATAAGTTGCTCTTTTCTCCGTGAGTTTGTTGTCACGTGTTGCTAATTGTTCCATATCCGAGGATCGCCTCAATGGCGGGTGAGATGCCGTGCATGGCGAGCTTGGGGCGGGCGTCGCATCGAGGCCATGGAGAAAGGCGGCCCTGCGGACAAGCGAGGCGCCTTCTTGAATCCATATGGATCTGGGGCGGACGTCAACTCGGCAGGCGAAGGATGAGCGAAATGGCGAGACGGGCCCTCAGAAGAAGGACGGATCTCATGCCGTCTGGCGGTGCTAAGCAGCTGCGAGGCCCAGGAGGCCGGTAAGGCGGGCCAAGACATAACATCAAGGGCAAGGACCTATCTTGAGGGCCTTCGCCCAGTTTATCAGTCGGAGGTTTTCCTCCTCTCTCCGACCTTGCTGTGATGCTACGCGGTGATATGTGCCCACTGGAAGTTGGCGGAGACCTGATTTTGACAGGCCCGACACGGTTGGGTTGAGGTCGATCCCGAGGTATCGTGAATTATGTCCGCAATCGCTGGGCGACCTCTTTTCCGTGGTGGATGCCTTGGCATCTTCGCCTCACCGACCTACTGAGTCAGAACCAAAGCGAAGACGCAAGACGCGGAGCCTGCTTCCCTTGCCGGAACAGGCGAACGGCGGGTGTTCGAGCTCGGGCTCCGGAGATCGGCAACCAAAGGCGAGGAGCGGCAGCGGAGGTCGCGAGGTCGGCACGACGGAGGTGGGACCGTGTAATAGGATGATTGGGGTCGAAGGACTGTTGCTAAACATCCATTTTGAATAACAATAGACATATCTTGTTAAAATGCTCGTGTGTGTCTTATTTCTAGTGTTCTTCGTCTCAATACTTCGGACTCGATCATGAGTTGCTAACAAAGTGAAGAAGTGGGGTGCTCTTCTGAGAAGGATGAAGGGGATGCCTTTGGAGTGGTCGCCGAGTGACTCGGTTCGCGAGACATGGATGTCGGCTTATCATCTACGCGATGTAAGCACGAGTCGAGTGCTGAAGTGGTCACCTCCCTTCAGAATGAGGCGCTAAAGTTAAGGATTACACGTCTCAAAGTCGGGGGCGGTTATCTGCGATGTGATCGAGGATCGATGCACGCAGGAGGCTGATGAAACGGGGCTGCTCGGATCTCGCATGCAGTAGTATGAGAAGTAATCTCGCGGTTGGTACTACCATATCTGAAGCCGACGATCGAGTTCGAGCTTGTTGGTGAGGGCGTGGTATCGGGATGAGGAGGGCGAATAGCGAAGTTTCAAGATCGCCTCGACTCATCCACGAAATACATGAAATGCATTTAGATCGTCAGAACGACGATGCCCACCCCGCAACATGCCCATACGCTGGCTCGGTCCAATAATCAAGAACCCGATAGGCGGCCAATACCGATCATGTCAAGGTTCACCCTAATGGGTCCACTGGAAAGAGGTTTGAGGATGTCGCCGGCAGCTCCGAGACGCAGCCGAGCGCGGCAGCGTGTCGAGGTGGAAAGGCGAATCTCAGACGAGGGCACGGTTCCCGCCCGAGTTAGCTCACGTGGAA